>LQRL01155900.1:20090-31593 GCA_001703475.1 Hydroides elegans
TTTCCAAATGGCCCCCATGTTTTAAAGAGCGGGGAGCCCAAAGGGCCCCCGCAACATAAATCTAGTTTCGAGCCCTGGGATTCACTCTTTTTTCTATGTTTTATTTATATTACGGACATGAATGTGATTGTGTATTTTTCCAGATCATGCCAGTACGTGAAACGAGATTTGTCGGTAATTATTATTTTTTTTAATCGATTATGGATATTATTTATCATCAAAGCCTTCCGATCTGAAAATTCCATGTATACATTTTTTAACGGAACTCTTCCGTTTTGTTTTTTTAGGCAATATTCTTGCCACGCTTTCGTAAACAAAAACTCTTCTTTTCATCTTACTTGTAGGATATATAATAACCAGGCATAAGGATTGTATACCGGAACCGACTACCGAACACACACGAGAAATAATTGGAATTCACAAAACAAAATTCTTCGTTATATAAAAACAAAACCGAATGCACTTACCCTCTTGCTCAGTGCGAACCGATGTTTTGGTCTCCTGACTGCGTCGGTCGTATGATATTGCCTGCAAGCTGATTTCGTATTTCGTGTTCGACTTGAGACCACGTATGACGTAGCGATCTCTCCAGCCATCAACACTGATCGGTAGCTCAGGAGCTGGAATTGAAAAGCGGTTAAATTGTTCTTGCTTAGTCTAAGTTATATTTTCAGGGAGACATAATCTTATTTAAAATGTATTTAGCTCTATGTGCATCAAAGCGTTTTTTTCTTATGTGTTTTTTTTATTACATTTTTCAATTATTTTTATTTTACTACGTGGAATGAGAGGTAAGAAAAAAGGGGGTTGAGTGTAGCCTGAAAGCATGAATATTTACAATATCATGCGTATTTAACTTAAAATAATCGCTCTGAAAATTATATGTCACCTCCGATCGTCTCATATGAACAATCCCAATAGCAATGCTTACCCCCTTCGCCCTTTGCTATAACCCTGTACTCTGTGATATGCGCTTTGTTGTTGCGACCGTCACACTCCATGCGAGGAAAGTTGAGCGAGATTCGGTCCTTTGACGCATCCACGCTCATTTCCGGGGCTTTAGGTCCTACATGAAAAATACATGTAGATCTCTTATGAAACATGGTGTTTATATGGTAACATTAGTTTATCTTTTACTAAACTTCTACACATTAGTTGCACCTACAAACTTTATTAGCAAGAAACAAATCAAAACCTAATATGAAGTGGTTTTACGCTACGCCTCTATTTAACCCATTTTTATACCAAAATAATCAAAACTTCATACTATCACGAATTCCTCTCTATCGCAACGTCTCAAAATATTTCAAACCTCTAAACAACCTCTCCCGCCAACCTACTTACGTTCTGTGTCATCACAGGGAACGAGCCATTCGGAAAAATGACTGGCGGCCGCGCGGTCACTGGATAGTCGAGCCACCGCGTACATATCGCCCATGTTCGCGTCCCGGACGACCACTTCGTTCAGGTTGCCAGGGAATCGGTGGACCACTGGAGAAGTCTGAAAATAACATACATTAAAAGCGCTATGACGCCAAGCCGTAATTTTGTTGTGATTGCTAGGAAATATGTGAACAATTTCGAGAGAGCATAAAAAATGGAATCGAGAGAGCATAAAAAATGGAAATTTGATTCAACTAGAGCATAATCCCAGAGGAATAAACACAAACATGTAATCAAAATATATACAAATACAAATCGATAATAAGCCTACCAAGCATTGCGTCTGATCATCTGCCCTAGGTGCGCAAGAGAGAACCAGGATGGCGCTTGGTTCTTCCTCGGATGCCGTTTGCTCGTAGTGGAAATGCACATCTGACGAGGTATTCATTCTTTCCCCATACAGTTTGTCCAGAGGCGATATCCCTTGTAAATGAATGCCAGAGAAATTTAGAATTCTTCGTACATGTAAGTATGAGAATGTTTTAAGTTGATTTAAAAAAAAAACATTTCTCTCTATCTTAGAATAAAAATTGAGACGACCACAAAAGTATATATCCAGAGACAATCTTCTGATATTGGTATTTTCTAGTACACTTACATTCATTTGATGAGGGCACATTGATGCACGATTCGGGGGAGAAATGATGAATCCCTCGCTCTCCATCAGATGTAACAGCGCTGAAAAATGGAAACCACTTTTTTTTTCAGAATACACAACTTGAAGGCTTTTAAATGCTTGAAATGAAATAACATTTATTCATATTTGAAAAATGCAGCTCTGTTAAGCCAAAACAGATTTACTGTTGGTGACTGTCTGAATATCAAAACGAAAATACAAATGATCTTTCGTAAAGCACGAATTCAAGTAAACAGTTTTTCCATTTCAATTTCTGATTCTGATAACTGTCCCTCCCTCTAATAACCCTTCTTACCGTAAACAAACAGTGTGCCGCCCCTCATCCCCGAGATCCACTTGCGCTGAGTACGCATGCGCATCAAGATATCCATCTGTGACGTCATCGTCATCTACGCTGATGACGTAATGTTGAACGAGCCCGTTGGCACAGCTGGCGTTGTAGGCCGACCAGAAGAAATGCAGGCTGTAGCAATGTGGCACGTTTTCATTTTGGCACAGGTCCTCTCTGTATGCGCTTTCTATCAAGTGAGGCCCAGTGCAAGCAGCTGAAATGATGAAAATGTATGTGGAATGACCGCGAGTAAGCATGCAATAATTGTGATTGGTGTGTATTTTTTTTTCGGTATATATATATATTTTTTCAATCAAATTCGATATACGGTTAACATTTTTGAGCATTCAAATAAAAGAATATACCCTATACAACAATATGATATTTGATGAGCTTAGATATTTTAAAAAGTTGTTGCCAGAGTCTTCCTACTGTTACTGTCATTTACAAGTAATAAAACATATGACGCGTATATTTAACAAAGCACTTCGCTCCGGTTATTATTAATATTTTTTTTTATTGCATCGCGCCATGCTCAACCCTCTCCTTACCCGACGCATCCGTCCTGAACTCCGTGCTCGTCATTTGACTCCAGTACTCGCTGTCGTTCATCCGTGCCCGCACGTTCACGTGATAAGTGGTGAAGGGGTCAAGGTGACTCAGGTCAAGGGCAATCGTCTCTTGATTGTATTCTCCCGCAAAGGTCACCTGTCAATAAGAGATTAACCCCATAAAAGGAAATTATTCTATGTTCAAACATTCAACGTTTTGATCCACAGTTAGAAACCATAAAATGGGCATACTAGAAGTCGCTATAGCCCTAGTAATACATATGACAAGTTAATGAATCATTGCTCCGTTTAACCTCTTCGGCTTTTTATTACAAATCTTTCTGTTCATGTTATGCTTGTTAATTACAATGTCTTAAAATATGATGTTTTACACTGTATAAAGTGTTTTGAAAATATTGAAAAATGCTCACTGACCGAAAAATTATAACTTGAAAATATTGAAACCTACTCACTGACAGAAAAGTTATAACTTGCCTTTATTTCATCCTCAGGTTGAAATTCCGATTTGTAAACCACTTCATAAACGATGAGATCGGAGTACGCCCTTAGGTCGGACGAGATTTCCCACGACAGCGTTGCACCTTGTGACGTCACAATCGTAGCCTGCAGCCGCTCAACGGGACGAAGAATAACTGGAAAGGATTTTGAAGAGGCAATGAAAGATTAAACTTTTGAAAGAGTGTGCTGTGTAACATGGGCATAATAGACAGCCATGTTGGGATTTGAAAGATACGTTTGGTCATAATTTGCTGTTTATATCTAAGCACTCTCATGGTCTCATTCAAAGCGCTAAAGTTTAGAGAATATAAAATATATTTGAGCTTGGTTTTGAAGAATCTTATAGATGAAAAAACCTCACTTGTGGTATGGATACATTAAATAAATATATATTTTGCCAAATTAATTAATTAAAACTGTGTTATTATTATTTGAACATAATATCTCCTGCTTTAAGATTTAAAAATGTAATAAACACCTTTACATGTTATAAGATTCGAACAAACAATTCGCAATGCATGCATTTACAAAAAGATACCTTTCAATATTTTATTATACAATTAAACATGAAAAGTCTAAACTAACATTCAAACGCAACAAGAAAAATAAATTATGTACATCAGAAAGGAAAATAGGCAAATGAATTAAGAAAAATGTACTACATTATCACAACAAATAACAACCAACTAAAATGCGATTCCAACATCATGTTACATTGTTATTGCATTGAAAGAATTATTAATATCTAATTGTGGGAATAATGTCGGATTCAAGCTAGATATATTACAAAATCAACGTTAATCCAGGGAATATAAGAAATATATAATGCATTAAATTTAGGAATATCCATTAGATTTCGTTTTATTTCAGATTGTAATTTGCACCAATGAACCGCTAATATTACAATCCTACCGACACAGAGGAACTCTTAGTGATTTATAAAAGTATAAAGTAAAAATATAACCGAAGTATTGTTTATAAATGAACTCAAATGATTTAACTCTTATTACAAACGGATTGTTTGTATTCAATTTAGTATTTTGTTATCAGTTTTGCATAAATGAGCAAATTATTTGTTCACTAGATTAAGGCATGCTGTGCTTACATGCAAGAAAAATGTAAACATAGAATCTTTTGGGAATGCATAGCATCTATTTCTTTCAATTTCATTTAAAGAAAACACTGTTTCAAACACTAACGTATTCACAACGTGATGGGGGAAAGGACAGTTCATTGCTTCCAGGTACATGTATATCCAAAAAATATATAAGAAAATACACATGCTGCATTTGATTGTGAATACTGCACTGAAATGGTATCTCTGAAATTTAAAAAAGTGCTGTTATCTCGAAGAAAGATTAGCAAACGAATTGTTAGTGTTGGTTATGACACACAACATCATCTTTGTCGACTTCCACATCCTCATTCGACGAGGTGCGAACGTAGTGGCGTCAACTGAAGTCGTGCAATACCAAGAAAGGACGGATGGTGCAGACAGGCACTTGCGGAAATGTCTGCGATGGCTGGGGAATTTAGTTAATCCAGCGATAATTGATTTTTTTAAATATATGCATATATATCAATATTTGCAACAATCGAGCTAAATTTCCGCTTATGCCTGCCCTTACCATTGCTCCAATACCATTGTTCTTGGTCACGACGCTGTATTAAGAACATATCGATGCGCTAAATAGCATGAAGATGATTTGAACCCCGTGTGTTTGTAACACGTAGAATCCTATACATGTATCGATATTTTTCTTCATGGGACGACGCACTGATCGCAAAGTATGTGAGTAATAAGCCTTGATGAAAACCATAAGAGTAACTGTGTGAGACAAGTCACAAAGTGCTGTGAAAGAAATTTGGTGCGCAATTAAACTTGACTACGGGGTTACCTTGTAAATGTGTTTTATTTTCTGTTGAAAACAAAATCAAAATGTTAATGCAAGTATGACCTTCACTAAGTCGAAACATAAACACAATTGCAATTCAAATCTGTTTATATTAATCACAGCATATTGTTTAACATTTTTATTCATCACAAACTTTGCTTTAAAAACTTAGTAGGTTAAAATTAGTCATAAGTCTCATAAATCATATAACTAGAAATTAATAATTGCAGTGCTCAAATAAACCTTAATTATTTATGAAGTCCATATTCAGTTAAACGAAGATGTCCATATTACGTCTTATTTTAATATGGTTTGCGCTTAATGTCTTGGAAACATATTTCTGTCGTATAGACTTGTCGTTCAAAGTCAAATCAAACATGTCTTCTCAAAGTGTATCTCGTCTCTAAAAGGAAGATGTCAGTAAACAATCAGTCAAAAACTTTCCGTATAAGTCTGTCCAGTTGTTAATATTCGGTAAGTTAATAAATTAAATTTGTCTGCTATTCGAAGGCATAAAATATTTTGATATATATGTTTTTTACGACCGTGGCCAAATCGATTTTCCTTTATTTTATAAATGTTTATAAATGTATTTAGACAGACTAGAGATTATTTGTGATCTTGGTTTAATTGTTTAATTCATTGAAATTAATTGTAATAATTCGCAAGGTATGACGAAAACCACGCCTAATGGGCCAAATGTACAGCTATACGTGCGCCCTTGCAAAAAAATCCTCATCTCCATGCTGAAAAATTAGTTACATTTTAAAGAATGTTCACATTAGTGGATGTTCAGTAAAAGAAAATACAATACAAAAATATTAGGTCAATATATTATTATTGAATAGAAATCGCCATTTCACTGCAAACTGTTGTATCTGTTTACGCAAAATTTCTCGAATATCATAATAGGATAAATCGTCAAAATGAAGCGACGCTTGCATTTTTAAGATACCTTAATATCAAGTTAAGGCCAATTTTTCTCGAAATAAAAAAATTGACCCATTATCCTCACAAGAAATTTAATTAAATTGTATGGTACATAACGAGCCCCGAACTAGACGATAGATTTACCGATTTTGCTATAAGCGAGAAATTTTGCAAGTGCTTAGTAAACGCTTGTATATCAACGACTAAACCGTTACTACCGTGATTCGAATTCGGTATCACATTCATCTGGTCGATTCGTCGCCATTTTTTATTTCCATCATTTATATTTGATACAACGCTTATGAGGTAGGGTGTCGTAGGATAAAAGGTCTCAGATGGGACGTGGCATCGACATGCATATCCCGGCACAGTCATACACTCCTGGTTTTTCGAATGGCGCACCGATCTGTTGCATGCAAACAATATACATAACAAGAACACTTACAAATATACATATATACGCACACTCTCTCCATCATCAGGCGCGGATCCAGAGACTATTCAACCGCACGGGAAGTATTTTATGAGCCAATGCTAAAAAGCAACGAATGTTCAGGGCATCAACATTTGATTTTAGTAATATAGCTAAAAGCCGAACTCTTACGCCGCACTGATCGGTGATCATCATTGCCGTTGCTCTTGTCTTTTTGTATCCATAAGCATGAAGAGCATCATTATAAGCTAATGTAAAGAACCGAAATGAAACATTGGTGACGCCACTATCCTCCTTTCCTGTAAACGCGAACCATTTTTTTTTTCATTAATCAAAATACCTATTAGAAACAATGTATATAATATAATTAATAGTGCCCCCCTACATTAGGCATGGAATCCATCATAAGTTACTGGCATACACGTACATGTATCTGACATATCGTAATTTTCCGATTATAAAACGCACCCGAATATAATACGCACCCCAATTTTATTTGTCTTGATTATTTTAAGGTTCAGAAAAAAAAACATTTTGAAAATGAGAAATTAAACAAAAACTCCCAAACATAGAAACCCTTTCTTAATATGTTTACAAGTATTGTATGTACTGTGTTTGCATAATATTTGACGCATCATAAGAAAATGCGATACGAAAATGATAGATGCATATTATTATGCAAGAAAACCCCATAGGAAAAATATATGTGTGAAACGTCTGTTTACAATACGCATCCCGACTTTGAGCCTCATTTTTGAAGAAAAAATGCGTATTATATTTTGAAAATCACGGAATGTAAAATATCGAGATGCTCAGTTTTAACTTCACTGTTTTAAAAGGTTAAAATTTAATTTTGAATGTCGACCACATGAAATAACAATGCCTCAGTAAAATTTGTGTAATATTTGGCTTTAATAATGTTTTCCGCAGACTACAGTCTTTTTTATCTTAATAAGTCCCGTTACAGGTTCCTTTTAATCTTTAATGTACGATCACAAAAAGGGAATCTAGAATTTACTTCAATATAATCCCTATATTAAGTCGTCAAGTCCAAATTTTTTAAAGTCCAACAATTTATGTAAAAATCCAATTCAACAGTTTTATGGCAAATCCCAGATTATAAATTCTATATTAAGTTGATTCTCTTATAGTAATTAATTATTTCACTGTTCATATTTTAGTCACTTCAAACATAATATTGATGTATCTACCTAGCCAAAGTCAGTCGTGTCAATCTGTCAAACTGTCAATCTTATCAAGAAGGAAAATAAAACTTGTCATGAAACATACCAATATCAGATTATTCTTAAATCCCTGGATTACAGAACCCTTCGAAGATTTGGGTATACATGTAATGGCGCATTCAGCGGGACTTTGAGTCTGCGTCTGCGGAGTTTATATTGGTATAAAACATAGTAAACTCTGCGGTATCAATTTCGCAAGGATTAATATGTTTTATACCAATTTAAATTCCGCAGACGCAGACGCATATCCCGCTGAACGCACCATAATTCATGAATTTATCCAAAGTCCTCGGTTCCTCATTTCCTGACGTTGAATTGAAAATAAACATGTGTTTCATGACAATTTTATTTTCTGTTAATGAATGTCACGTAATGCTTAACATAGTTTCAATACCTTGGGCATGACCGCTATATATCGCAGCATCAAACGGTGCCAAAGCCTCGATTCTCGTTTGCGCAATAACGCGAATCGAGTAATCATCAAACTTGTAAAAATTCAAATTTTCTGGACCGGGAATGCAATCATGCTTGTTGTAGGATCCGCAGAAGTAACAGCCACAGCCGCGGTCGCCCTCAAGATAGTCGCGACACTCCGTCCAATTGCTGTCTTGATCACTTTGGGAAAATAAAAGCCAAAGGGAGGATGAAAGAGGTCGCATTCGGACATAATCTTGTTTATGACATCATTATGTGGTTTAGAGTATACTGGTATATAATATGAAACCGCAATCAAATATTGATTAAGGAGTCTAGGTCGTAATAGCCTTCTATCCATTTGATTTGTGAAAAATATGATGTGAATATTGTCAATGAAAATTGTAAAATGTTAACATTTTAAAGAGAGATTGTGCTTTGGTGATTCTCTACCCAACTTTGAAACCATGAAATGTTCCGATAAATTAAAATAATTAAATACAGATTTAAAATACAGAAAAACGACTGAATTGTGTAAGGAGAAAATTAGAATTGATTTTTTTTACATGTGTTTCTTATTTTCAAAATAATGCTCCATTGTTCGAATTTTTAAGAGTCATGCTAAATATTTGAAATTAAAGTGTATTTCGAAAATATCAAACCGAGCTAATGCCATAATGCACAATATGCGTCAATTATTCTCTACACGAAAATATGAAAGCTACGCACGCATTCTGATGTTGTTTATATATTTGTTTTCATCGTTATGCTACAGAGGTTAAACGCAGTTTACCAAATCATGCCGGTTTAAACAACTGTATATAATATGATCTACATGCACAAGGGATATGCGGTACCATATGCAGTTAAGATATCATGATCAATTGCAATTACCGATGCTGTAACCAGGGGTTAATCTTAGATGTTTTCCTGGCTGGCTATCCTTTTCAGTTGAAGTATTGACTTTGAAACAATAGTCGTCGCGACGCGTAAAATGTTCCTGCCCACCCATAGTGAACTTACATTGGCATTTTTCAGGTTGCTCACAATGTCGCCATAAGGACTTACAGCTTTAATACATTGAAAACCAGAAAGTTAGGAATACATGATATCCTGAGAAAGGTAACATCTTTAAAATAGTACTATAAGGCCTGAGGGCACTTTAAGATGGTTTCTATAGTTAATCAGTAAATGGTACCATTTTAATAAATGTATCATATTTGTTTTAATTGGGTCAAAAGCGGGTATGGTGATATGATGATTTGAGTCTAATCAATATATTAGGTTTATGCTATTTTCATTTTTACATGTAGGGAGGGTTAGATTCGAAAATAATGCTTTAATGGTTCATGTATGATTTAGGAGCCTGGTATAGCTAATACCCTACGTTTTTATCCCGTTTTATATTAACCCGGCTGTTATTCTCTCTCTTTTGAGAAAGGAAGGGAATACTAAATTAGGGAAAGCATATCGGTAGGGCTATTTCAAAATAAGATGTAAATTATATACATACACCTCTTTACACAAACAAGTCAACAATACCAAAATTCAGTTTGCTATTTTGGCGAGAAATAGAACATTAACAACAAAATGAAATGAATAAAGAATGGCAATCCAGGTAAACGGAATACTAATATGAGGTTGAGGACAATACAGAAACGCCTTTAATCAGTAACTCAATCATAAACACATTTTTTACTTACTCGACAACGTCCAAAAATTACATTTCAAATATGGTTTAATCCTATCTATGACATACATGTAATTAAAGGGGCATCAACATTATTCTGCTCTCGAATTTGTGTTCAATGAAAACTTACTTTGAATAATATAAACCAGGAATTGATTTTGAGTATTTAGACTTCTAAGTCTTTATGAAAAATTAAAATGTTATATTTTGCCATTGTTTGCAAAGATACCCCTTCAACTACACATGTAAATTTAAAGTCCAAACTTAAACGATGGATATTTTCAAAAATAGATAAACAGTAGCATAAATATATAGAATTGTATCTCAATAGTACCTATAGAAAATAATGAGATAGGGATAACTTTAGAAAATGCTTGTTGCCCAAGAGAATTGGTGCTACCAGCCACAACTTCATAGCCATAAATGGAGGTCATATTTTTTGGCCATTCACATTTGCATCCGTTTTTCGATCGGATGGGGCAATCCATCCAGTATGAATAGCTTAATGAATACATATCAAAGGACTTTAATATACATTTTTAAAAATAAGTTTAATATGGGAATGCATGGATTCTAACTTATTCTAAGGCCATGATATAAAGTAAGAATTTTCATCGCCAGAAACAAATTTCGATGTTTTTCTTTGTTTTTAAAATCACATGGAACGACGAGATTGTCGCTCCTTGCGATATCAAAAGAAAAGAAAAACAGCGAAAATTTCTTAGTTTATGTAGTAATCAAGGCCTAAGTAAAATCATGAAACTTTTCAAACACAGTGACTTTTAAAAATTTGTGGTGAATGAATAACAACCATGCAAAATCAAAACTCTTGGTGTGCTATAGCGCTTGAATCTAAACACAAATTAAATCAATTCTACATCGTATTCCAGATAGATTGCATTCCGACATATAAGCATGCATAGACACCACTAAAGAATACGAATTTATCGCCCAATATAAAGTCACATTAAAACTTATAAATACAAACCTGGAAACAAATATAACACATCAATATTGTCCATGATAATCAGACAAAAAAAAACTTTTACCTTCAATACAAAAATAAGTTTTTCATATGATTAGAGTCTATAGACTTTTATTGCAATACTTCAACCATAGGTATACATGTAGGGCTAATGATAACTAGAAGGTCAGTGACCTTGGATCCCCGTGAACTTCAACAATGCGTATATGCAGGATGGTCAGTTTTTACTAAAATTAACTTTGGAAATGACGAAATATTTTGCGAATAAACAAGATCATGCGATGAAAGAAAAACAGAGTAACATTTTGCATCATCACTCACTTCTTTCTGTAGACATCTCTTGAACTGACGAGACCAGTTGGCAAAAGTATCCTCAATTTATAAATTAAAGAAAATATGCTTTTATAAGCACGAGCTCATATAGCACATCC
>LQRL01155904.1:616-14643 GCA_001703475.1 Hydroides elegans
GTGTGTTTTTATTGTTCTTTTATTGTTACTTATTGTTACTTATTATACAATATATACATAATTGTAAATGTATTGAGTTGAAGTTTAAATAAAACATTTGAATTTGAATTTGAATTTGAAAACTTAATCATTCTTGCAGACCACTGTCCGCCATCTTTAAAAATGACCAATCACACACTATTTATTCTTCTATGTTTGGGGGAGGTATCTA
Source organism: Hydroides elegans (assembly GCA_001703475.1). Taxonomy (NCBI): domain Eukaryota; kingdom Metazoa; phylum Annelida; class Polychaeta; order Sabellida; family Serpulidae; genus Hydroides; species Hydroides elegans. Next base: position 828 of record LQRL01155904.1, read on the forward strand.
GGAAGTAAAATCTCTCGTCCAATCACATTGCTTGAATCCCGAATTGTTTGGGGGACGTAACTATGGTGTGACGTAGACTGGACTGGTCTCTCATGAGGGACCATGTTCACTTAAAGTCAAGTTTCATAAAACTAAAAATATTCTACCTTCCTTCAATTTATCCTCATATATTTGATTTTTGTAAAATGATGGTTACTTCAAAGTAAGTGACACTATTTAATGAAACTGCAAAAACCAAAAGGGAGCTGTCAACGGATTGTGCAATAAAACACGTGCTTTTGTTTATTTACAAAGTACCCGATACTTTGATCGTGTTTTCAAAAAAGATAACTGTTAACAAAAAGTGCTCCGAAAAAAAATATATAACTAGATGAAGAGCACCCCATGAGGTGTTCCTCAAAAAAGGTGTTCCCTTTTCAAAAATTGTTCTAGCTACAAGCTTTCATTAAATGGCTTCTAGCTTTAGTAATTTGAGGAACAGCTTTTGGAATAATTCATATTTTTTTACGAATCCATCATTTTTTTTGTTTTTATCTTATTCAGAGATCACTGAAAGATATATAGCTAGGCGTGCTAAATTGAAATGTAATAGAAAACTGGTAGTATATATAAGTGTTTCGATTTTCGTTTTTCGCAACAGGTGTTCCTCTCAGGATCTAAGCTGCCTAGATGAGCTCCATGAGACCAGCTAGCTACAACCATAGGAGCACCTTTTTGTAAAAAAAAAAATCTTAATTTGATTATTTATTGTATATTTCAAAGTATCAAGGGTTTTTATGCTCATATTGACATTTTGAAAAAAAAATATGTCGTTGGGTATCCTTCGTAGATTGATGGTGTGTTCCTAAAAGTCCTATTATCTACTTATTTCATTCCTATATTTGAATATTATGTTTCACAACTTTAATTAGTTTTTTTTTCTCAAAATAGACGAAGTTGATTTGCAAATTTATAAATGCAAAAACAAGCACTGAGATGTCAATTGAATCGCTTTTAATATATAAACTTAACGCTCGGTTAACATGTTCATAATGAAATAGGATATGAAAAAAATCTTTATTTCCATTAACAACACACATGTAATATACATTCATAAAATAGCCAATGCAATTCCTAATGAATATATGGAGTTACATAAATAGGATTAACTTATACAGAATATACCCAATTTCATTACTTTATTTTATGATGAATGAACTGGATTACAGGGAGTTATTCGCAAAATAAAATATAGAAGATCTGATACACAAAATCGGCGATATGTTAGCAACGTTACATTGTACCTTTCCATATATAATATGTTATGTTAATAATTATATACTATTTAAAAAATACGAGACTAGTACAGAAGTGTATGATTTAGAGCAATGGCGAGGAACAATAATGTTGATGTATGCAGCACAAATAAATGTATATGAGTTTTCTTTCGAAAAAAAAATCGGGAACATGAATTTTTTTTTGTAATACGACAAAGAATACCTATATCTAGACAGAACTCTTAAACAACATTGTATAATAAAAGCTTGATAGGGTTTGCAGCATAACGTAAACCTGTTCTGTTCCGAGATTCTTATAATTGATGAATTGGAGGTCATAATCAAGACAGACCAGATGAGAACAAATTTGTATTCTAAACTAATATTATGCTCGTGAATGTCCCTAACAAAAGCAACATCTTCTATATAAAAACAAATCTTATTACCCTGCTCTTGTGAGACCTCATTCTAGCATTTTTCGTATGATGAAATCTGAGATTCACGAAATAGACTATGATAAATGCTGCGTTAAAGCTAAGTTTAGTAATAACCGATGGTGTTTGAATAATGCTTTGCTGTCTCAAATCACACTTAATTGTTTAAAATTACATCACTTTAAGTAGGATTTCAGAAAGAAAAGTTATATATTTGTATTTGATAGCAGGTCTTTTTCGCCCTATGCCCAAACTACTCGATTACTTTCGTTTCGTTATGTCTTTAATTGTTGCGTTAAGATGTAAGGTGTTCTCATTATTTGTTTCTACCTCACTCGCGTAGCCTTACACATTGAAAAAATGCTCTCAGACATCGCATTTCAAATGCCTCTATTTTTTTTTGCTATCTTGGACGTCATCGTCTATGTCTTGGCAATGAAAGTTGCGATTGGGAGGATGAGCCCTTTGTATATAGTCTCACCTTACGTTTCACTTTTTTTCTATATTTCGATTGTGTAGTCTATTGAGGCTAGCAAGAGGCTTGGTCACTTAGGGATATGATCTTACATTTCGCACAATTTGGGTTCATACTCAATTTCTTATGCACTACATCTAGCTGTTTCGTACTTTTTCAGCTTTCAAAAATAGTAGACAGATAGGTATAATTTTGATACCTTATATCGATAGAGAAGGTATCGGTTAAGATTTAGTCTTTACATAGCTCCTTCATTTAGAATTCAAAACATGTGGAAAAAGTGTTGTGGATACAGTCTTAATTGTCTTAGTCAAACGCTAGCTTCAAACTACTCGGTGCAATATTTAAGCAAAAATAGCTATTGCACAAGTGAAATATGACACATCATACAAAACATGACTATGCTATTATGCTAACAAACAACATGAACCCTTTATATATATATGTATTTTACAGTTTAATGGGTTTAATCAGTCTACATTTTCACGTCAGAACTTAGTCCGAGGCAGAGCTAAAATGATGCAGCCACTAGACTATAGATGGTAAAAGCGAACCCATAAGTAAAACTGAGAAATATATGCCGCTGACAAGGGCATATCAAAATGATTTCCTGCTTGAAATTGTTATTTTCAAAACATACTTTCAAAAATGGTCTCCTGGCTAGATGACATTAAGAAACAACTTGCATTTATTTACTCATCAAATTGGCAGAAATGTAAGATGAACGTATGAACGTATGAATTATCTGAACACAGATTGCATCATAGTGGGTATAATTGTTCTTGAAATGTGTTACTCATATAGGCTTTTAAAAATCTTTATTTATTTAAGTTCAAATGAGAGTCTGAAGCTGAATGACAATGAGCAAATATGAAATTTTCCGGATAGGAAGATAACCCATTGCATTTCCCCTAAGCCTGTTTCAGAGCATACACCGACACTCTAATGGGTGCTGTTAGTTAGATGACGACATTAAGACCATTTCTCTTAAAATCAAGAGAACAAATTTTGTTAAAATGCTTTTTGAAGATATCCAAGGAAACACATTCGCCGACCATGATGTCATGTGGAACCCATGACCGCCTTAAATAATGAAGCCATATTTTGTGACTTTGATTGACCATATGGTTCATAAGAATAACATCATGGCTACATCATGTTGAAGTCACATTTTCTTATTTCCTAATGTGTGACGTTTGAGGTAATTATAATTTTAGTGAATGGCTGACGTCAATACTTTTCTTTGCAAGGTAAATTTAGAGAACCGATGTTTTGGCATGAAGTCATACCTTAAATTAGTTTTCATTACTTCTGGGGTCATCGGTAATGAGAACCGTTATCTCGTCATTATGTCAGCATTTCTGACGTCGCACATTGTAAGGTGGTATTATGTTTCGGTTTCCCATTTTTCACTATAGAACTTTGTTTCCCATCTACTGAGAAATGTTGTATTGAAGCCAAGCTCAAAATTTAGCCCATGGGGATATATATCCTTTATTGTGGTTAGATCTGCTTCTAACTTATCCATTAGAAATGTCAATAATAAAATGTTTGCCAATAAAGTGTCTTTAGGATAAAATATATAACATCAAATAAATATTAGTTGTGTATTTATAAGTGGTTACATTGTAATTTATATACATTATGTGTAAAAAATAAATAAACATGGAAACAGCATAAACATCGCTTAATTATGCTTTATTACGGCACAGATATAATTGATCAAAATAGATTTATTTCGAACAACTAGATTTAAGCGAAAAAATGATATCATGACGTCAGGATGAGCACCAAAAAATCAATATTACCAAAGGATGACTTCGCAATAAGGTCGCAATTACTAGAACAAGGTCATACTTTGGTTGGGTACGTAGGACCATGAATATGCTGTGGTCATTTTGACTTCATAGCAACATCATTCGAATGCTCTAACCCCACGCGATTAACGAGGTATAAGATGACCTCATAGGAGGTCAAACTTTTGATTAATTATGACATTCTAATGGAACTATATGACCTTGTGATGACTTAGCTATGACCTTGCTGTGTAGACTGGGATATTATTTATTAGAGATTTCAAGGTTTTATACAGTTTCGTACAAAAAGGATTACGGGGTGCCCTTTCAAGAAAGCAATCACATTTATTTTACGTTGACAGGTCTTAAAATTATAAATAGATGCTACACAAATATGTTGGGCTTATTTTGTGGAAGTTATATTAGTAAAAATTGATTCTCTTGTAATTGGTGGCGGTGCCTTTCATAAAAAGACATTACTGGCAAAACTCCAACAGCCAGGTGCATTAGGCATAGGCACCAATTTTTAGTAATTACTTGTATAATGACCGCCTAAAATTTAACGTGTTTTACTTTCAATCCATCTGTTAGCTAGCATCAATGAATTCATCAATTTTATGACGCCATTGCACTGTGGAACTATGTTTGTCGAGATGTGTTTGAATGAGGCGTATTGCTTGAAATATATACATTCATCATAGCTATATTTATGAACGGCATAGCGTTGATAATTTTTTGGACTAGAATAAAGCATTTTAAATATATATATTGTTTTGTTGGATTACAATAAAAGTTCATTAATTCATACGATTTTGCGATACAGCATCAGTGCGTAAACGGAATGATGTACCAACAGCCAGTTTCAATAAATGTTGTGAAAGGTAAAACTACAATCTGAAACATTATAGTAATTAATTCATTTGAGTGATTTATTTGGTGATTCGATATATTTTGTGTAAATAATTTGGTAAATTGAAAACCAAAAAATCTTGAATATGAATTCAAATAAATACATTATAATTGCAGGGTAAACAGTTGATATATCTAATTAATAAAGTGTTTATCTATTTATTTGTCTTTTAATGGAATCGGATTTTTCTACAAAAATAAATGATGAAGAAACTGAACTTTACGGCATTTTTTTCCGGGAACAGGACAATTCCCCTGGACAAATCCCCCCGTAGGACAATTCCCCCTGGGCACATATTCTCCATGGCTTTTCAGTCATATGTTCTCATTCAACAATCATAAAAGAAACAGGATATCGATTCGATGCGTGTAAACACCAGGATCAAGCCAAATTAATAAATTATTTTTTATATAAATCTTTATTTATTAATTTTCGCGGGAATTGCGCAGGGGGAATTGTCTTACGTGAGGAATTATCCAGGGAAGTTGTCAGGGGGAGGGGTGGTGGGTTGTCCAGGGGGAATTGTCTACGGGGAATTTTCCTAGACCCATTTGTTTTTCTTCATATAATCGCAATTTGATAAGAAATGTCCCCGCTAGACAAATAGCTGTCGATTGTCTATCCGCGAGCATGTGCCTGGGTACGTGAATACATAATAACTCTTTTTCTTTTGAAATATATTTTACATAGCACCACCCCGTTGCTATGACGACTACAAGTCCAATGGTGCGCGCATCTTGGGTGGCATTCAGATGGCATTGGGCTTGGCTTCCTTTCTCGTTCAAATGGTCGCCAATCTAGTAGTGCGAGATGTGTTTATTTCTGCTTACGGTGTCTACTTAGTTGTGAGTTGAATTATATATCATATTGGATATGAAAAGCGTACTGGTATTGCACCCTCACTTCTCTAGATGGAATAAGTTATGGTGAAGTCGCAAATGTTGAATGAAACGCAAAACGCGAAGATATACATTTTGTAATAAACACTAGAACTTGCGATAGGTTTTATTCAATAGATCCTACTTGATATCACTAAAAATATCGAATCGAACGAAATGAATCGTATAGAATAGATAATCGTTCAATCTACAAATATATGTATATGTGCAAACGACACGTAATACAGCGCGATTATTTTTTTCAGTGGATAATTGCTGGCTATATTGGTGTTGCATCCTCATTCAGGAAAACGAAATTTCTGGTAGGTAGATTTACACATACAATTGAACATTGTATTTATTTTTGGATGGAACGGTCTTGAAATTCAAACAACTGATAACATCATCAGAGTAAGTCGCATGGCAAAATAAGAGTCACGTCCTAAAAACACATTCAACCTCACTTGCTGGGTTCATTGTGAGATACGTAAGACATCACAGTGACCTCACTATGGTGGCACTGTGCTCGCTTGGAAGAAATAAATCTGTTAATAAAAATAATACGGATACAATAACCAAAACGCGTCGGCAAAACGCACAATCCACGAACCTCTTTTTATCACTTGAATATATTAATCTATGCATTATCCCTACACTTCCATTTCTTATACAGATCATCATGACCATGATGATGTCCATCATCTCTGTCGTTACCGTGATCACTTACCTTTCGTTAACCATCGTCCAATTCACGTCGCTGGACGAGGACTCAGATAACTATAGCTACTGGAGTTCGATTGATTGTTGCCCTGAAGTCTTCGACGAGGAGATGAATATAACGCGCATTATTTGTAGCGACTGTGTGGTGGAAGTCAAAGAATCACATGTTGGAGGGGTAAGGATTGAATTCATGATATTTCATCATAAGTAAGTTTCTCATACTATATAATTCTATATAATTCTGCATTTTCGTCGTGAACAAATAGAATTTAGTATGAGAAAGCAATGGTCATTAATCGGTAAGAAAAGGGACAAGTGCCATAAGTGAAACAATGTTAGAAGGCTTAAAACCTATGTTTTAATTAGAAAAAGAATCCATTGTCCAAAAGGATACACCCTAGAGGGCCAATGCGAAGCCTGCATGTGGTTTCTCCGGGGCCTTAATTATTACAGCGTTTAGAAAGCACTTTGTGGTATCTTATAATATTTTCTTTATACGAATTAAAATTAAAATATGATATCGATGTCTTTCTCTAAAAAATCCTTTTGCCATTGTTCACTGAATTCTGCACCTTATACATTTTATTCTCATTGTCGATTTTGCAGTATATCGTAACGAGCTTGCAAGCGGCCATAGGCGTCATCGTACTGGCGGTTACCATTGTAGCTTCAGCGCTTTGCTGTCATGCAGTCTGTTGCAGTAGTCCTAATAATGTGGTCAGTTACGTAATATGTAGGACTTAATTGAATATATATTTATATATATTAAATATATATATTTTTTTTAGCATACTTTTTAAAACGCCATTTACGCAGTTACTGATTGACTGTCAATTATTGAAATTTTTGTTGCCAATAGTTGCGATTCCATTGCATTGGAATGGTCTGTTTTTCCAAGAGTATTTATGTCGTAATTTACTCACACACCTAGCAAATATACAGCATACTTTGTAATTATTTAAGATGACTATCAGTATCTCATTGATAATAGCCACTTAGATGTATAAAAAGTGTTTGTTTTTACGAAACAGACCCAGACATCGGTGGCTGGTCAATGTGTGACTGTTAATACGGAGCAGGGCCCACTCTCCGTCATCATTCCATCAGGATATATGATCGATGGTTCGAGTAAGTAAAGAAAATCACAATATGTACTGGCATAATCATTTATGATATGATATTTATGATATGAGAGTAAATGAGAAACATCATTAAGTACATTGTATCTGATACTTCGTGTTTAACGCTAATTAACTTACAATTGTAATTTTAGACATTTCTATCAGCTAACTGGTGAATTATAATGCGTGAATATTGTATGAATAACTAACATATGGTTCCATTAACATAAGGTGTGTTAAGCATTTTGACAAAAATCATAATCAAATTAGTTTTACTATATCAGATAATTTATGAGCATTTGTATTTTAAAGGTGTCCCCGATCTCGCCAAACCAGTAACCATGACTGGGCCGGATATGGAGAAATCGGACCCTCCTTCGAATCCATGTACTATTCCTGCTTACACAGCATAGGATGTAGCATGTTAATGAAAGCAGCTGTCAAGACAGAATTCAAGACATTTACTCAATAAGTGAAATGAGATTATTCTACATTTTGGAAGAGTGTGTCAGATTTTCAACAACAAAAAATGACGATCATATCAATAGCAGCCGGGCCATTACCCTCGGGTTAGGCCGCGTTCACGCAAACGAAAAAGCTCGGAAAAAAAACACGAAACCCGATATTTTTGAAAGCCACATTCGTATAAAAACATTGCAATTTATCCCCTCTGTTCACGCAAAAAAAAATGTAGGATATGTTTTTGCGTGAACGCGCTTTTAGAACTGCCATAATTGTAAAAAAAAAATGTTTTCTGTTCTTTGTAAAAAACAACTGTTGTGTTTTGAGCAAAGACGGGCTATAAATTGCAATAATGTTATGAATAATAACGTTTTATTATAAGAATTCATGTAGGATGGTTATGCAATGAACCTTTGATTAAATATGCATTTCGCACTGATTTGTCCCTTGGAAAATGCTGTATATGATATTAAATAAGATTTAGAACATTTACCTCAACTAAGTTAATAAGTATTGATTTATTTTGCAAATATTCACAGAAACCTTCAATTGTGCCATTCATTGATTTTGAAGTAATAAATCAATTCAATAATTTCAATGATTTTTATTTATATCATTATAAAAATATATAATGCATACATGTGTAAATTTAAATATAAAGATATTCAGCCACTTCTTTCGCATAAGCCCGCAAATTGGATATCATCCCAATATGGGTTGCGATATTGGGTTCAACCATAAACGTCTCAAGTTCATTAATAGCTGCAAACTCGTCTACAGCTGAATCTATCGCAAAATCAATATGGCACTTTATATTACTCAAATAGTCTATGAGATCGGGTATTTTGTCCTGAGGATATAGCATTGCTAAGGTACAGCATCCAGGTGCCTGCCGATGTAATGCATTTAGATATGGTGTCCACAATTTCATCTTTATAAGATATGGTCGACCGATCATGTAACATAGTAAAGCAGTGTAAAGTGCACCGGCTGCGAACTGAATATTGAGATCTGTTAATAATCCTTTCTGTCTCACATTTGGTTTTGATGGAGTTAACATTTGGCGAATGCTGCGAGGTAGAACGGGATGTAAAAGCTTGCGACTAGTCACATATATAATACGACACAAACATATATAAATCAGCCCACCGAAAACACCGAAACTAAGAATTTCGCCAACAGAACTGAACGTATTGGAGAAACCACGCCAGCGCTCAGGATACATGAGTTTGATGAAACCCAGTTGAGTATCCGGAATGTCATATTTTTCTTGTACCAGCTTTAAGTTCGTGTTGAGATGATAATGCAGATAATCGAAGAAGCCGGATACAACAGGAACATCATCCTCGAATATGATGACATATTTGGCTTTTGTATGCCTCATGGCTTGTTCCAAACAATACACATAGTCTTCTCGTTGCATCTCATATAGATCCGTTATACTATCCAGGAATTTATCCATATCGCTATCCGTTTCATGCCTTGTAAAAATAGACACAAACTCCTCTAGATATATCACTTCTTTGAACTTATCAGGCTCCTTGTCTACATTACATATGAATATATTCTTTGTGAATATGTTATCAGCAACGGCTTCTCTATGCAGAGATGCAAATGTTTGAGTCAGATATCCCAGATTCAGCTTGGCAGTGTTGGGGAGCTCTCTGTTCTTGGTGACAATCCCTATGGCAACATCAACCTCATGTTTATCCTTTGCAAATGTTGCTTTCATTTTGTCATCTGTGGGGTGTTCCTTTTCGAGAGAGCCTTGATAGTATTCTGCAAGATACAACTGTGCTTTATAGTATCTTAGAGCATTACGTTGTGATGCTTCTTTTGCGAATTTCTCAATGTCTGTATCCGCATATTGAAAATATCTAGAGTAAGCCATATTCTTCATGACATTTGGAAGGTATACACAAAATGTATATCCGTATATGAGCAGGATAATCAGCATGTTTATCCATAATTGCATGTTTGGTGTGGTTCCTAAGTTTTTTAAATCTTACTGTTCAGTCGCAGCTAGTTTACAAGTTAAAATGAGCTAGAAAGTCTATGTTGTCAGTGACTGTATATCATGCATTAATTGTTAATTTGGGTATTTAACCATTTTAATTTGGAGGTTATGTACATTCAGTTTCATTATCCTATCGAACACTAAGCAGTTTTATTTGACAATCGCAAATTTTGAAACGGTCATCGTGAAAAACACTCGAAATTTGGATACTATGAATACTATAGTGTATACAAAATTTGACCTAAATAATTAACACTCATCATGAGGTGAACATGTATGATAACCCAGCATTTAAGTGCTTTAAGTACAAAACCCCGTCGGTTATCACTATCAGGTGTGGGCAAAGTTGCTTTTCATATCTACATCAGGTAAATGTTATATATTTTACTATTATAATAGGGCATGAGTGCTTTACGCCATATGTTAAGTGTACATTATACGTATACAATTTTTAGCTTATCCAAAATCACTTTTCCTACCCAAATGAACCCCCACATTTATTTAAATTTTCGAAATTTATATTGAAATCAGTAGTGACGGCTTCCATATATCAATGACTTAAAATAAGAATACAGATGCATAATATTTAGGAAACATCAATGGCAAGGGTCACTCTATACTACATTACCATTTTTGGTTTTGGAGAAGGATATGATGCTCGATTGTTTAATCTTCGGAATTATACATTGTCCTTGAATTATGTTCAAAGATTGAACTATGGATATGTAACACTTGCAATGAACTATAATGTCCTTAGCCTCATAGTTAAACGGAACCCTTCAATAATGAGCAATGTAAAATATAAAGTCCTGTTTGCAATGTTTCCCGATCCAGGAGATATCAACATATCTTCAGCTGTATCTACAAATCTGTCTTATTGCATAATCTATTTGTTGTGAAATTTGATTATTGTTAAAAAAGGTCCATTAATTTTTCAAACCTTAGAATATTGTAAAAAACGCTAAAGAATAAGCAAAATAAAACACGAAGAACTAAAAAAATATTGGTAGTATTTCAAAATAAGATAATGTTTATTCTTTAATTATTTTCCTGTGTTCCCAGCCTTGAAGTTTAAATAATTGATTTTCTAGAAAAAAATATTTTGACTGGAAGCCCATGGATCGAAGTGCTTATTTTGTGATTTTTTGAAATTTTATGACAGGGATCTTTTTGGATGGAAATACCTTATTAAGTATGTTTTTATCTTTAACACTTAATTTCAGTTGCTTAATTTTTAAACCAATAGAACATATATTTCACTCAATCCTCGCCTTTTCAAGTATCATATTAGCCAGTTTAATACCATATTCATATTCATTGACCTTTTCAAACTGATTGAGTCATATATTTTTCATCTACGCCCTATACCCTTCAAATATATAAACAGATATAAGTCTTGCTATAAGAAAGTATCTAGGCCTACAGGTTTTCCACTTCAAAAAGAGCAAAACTCCAAGGTCCATTTGTGAATCTGTGTTAATGCATTTTGTGGGTCATACATTTGTATATTATCCATAATAAATGAAACAGAAGTGTTCGTGTATGCGAAACTTTTATGAGCTTGCGATGACTCTGCTCCGATACCCAGACTGAAAATCGAATTACCATAAACTATAACATTTCGTCGTTTATAATAATTGAATAATGGTGCGTTTAGCGGGACTTTGCGTCTGCGTCTGCGGTATTTAAATTGGTATAAAGCATAGTAATCCCTGCGGAATTAATGCCGCTGGATTTACTATGTTTTATACCAATTTAAATTCCGCAGACGCAGACGCAAAGTCCCGCTGAACGCACCATAAAATGGAAATAAATCACGGGGAACATTGTTTTTATATATTTGGTTCAGTTGTTCTTCGTATTTGTTATGATTATATATATGTTCATTAATTTATTGCACATATTGACTGGGATCAATATTATAAAGGGATAAGAATCAAGGGCCATTGCCCAGTCGAAATTTAATTATCTGCTGGTGAAATTCTGATTGAAGGTCAAGGACAATGCATTTCGGTGGAGATATTGCGACTTGAGTACACCGCTTAATTAAAACGTGTCATCTTATAAATAACAAATTGTGAAATTTGTTTAAAATTTAATAATCAAATCCCAAAATGACACAATCAATAAATTGTTACTTTTTGAGAAATTTGATTTTCCTTGAAATTACACTTCCGACTTTGAAAGATATCATATGTTTTTTGTTTACTTCCGCATTGCCTCAGCACCGTCAACAACAAAAAAGTACCCGGTGACATGGTGTGTTCTTGTTGAATTAAAATAGAATAAAACGGTTTCACTAATTCACATTACTTTTTTATTACATATATGATGCAACAAAATGGTTTATATTATATTTCTGTGTAATATTCACTTTGTTTTTCGTATCACTTTTTGAACATGTCCTTGGTGTTCATACACCCGGACATGCGCGGAAAAATGCGCACTTCGTGACTTTTCAGAGAAAATGAAGACTTTCCGTCTTGATTCTTATCCCTTTATAATACTCATCCCAGATATTGATTTGAAATATTTGGGAAAAATGTAACATGCGCAGTTTGGCACATTTGAAAAAAAAAATAAAAAAGATTAAAAAAAACGATGGGACAATGGTTAATTTCATTTTGAAAAAGGCGTTATGGTTAATTGTTCTGATTCATTTAGATTCTTTATATCTTTTTTTTTTCTTTTTGTTTCAATTTGACATATATGTTTTACACTTAAAATACCAAAATATGATAAGCAAAAGTAAGTGATATAACTGTGCGTCAATTTTCCCAAACCCACATTTTCTAGATGACGTTAACACATGATGGGAAACATCTTGGTAGGGCACCGAAAAGTAATAATCAATTATTTTACGCTGAGTGATTGATTGAACATACGTAACTTAAACAGTCTATCATACGCAATAACCATATGCTTTAAATGCATAATAGCATGGTACGTTTCAAAAATTTTGCTTGACTATATTTGCTGCTATATTTTCAGTAGCATCTTATGACACATGTAAGAATTCGAATATCGTGGTTTTTATTCGAATGGTTTATTACTGCCATTTTGTTGGTTGTTGCGAATATATAGATACATCTTATTTTGTATTTTTAATTATATCTACAAACATATGTGATGTCGCAAATAGATGTACATATATGTGAATAAATGTTGGTGAGTAATTATGAAATCAATTAACTGCATTAGGGCCTTGCCACACAGGAAGCTTTTTCGAGTTTACTTTTCCTAACAAGCGTTTTCTGTTTTCGATAAGGTAAAGCCACGCGCTTGTGGAATTTTTCTGCGGCACAGCGATATTATAAAGAAAATATAGTAAACCCTAATATCGCAATATCGCAGGGTTTACTATATTCTCTTTATTAAATATCGCTGTGCCGCAAGCGCGTGTCTTTACCCATATAATCTTAGTGTGAAAGATTCAGGTTGGTAGACACGGTTCGTTTTTGAGAAAAACTCGAAAGGCTTTGCGTGTGACAATGCCTTCAATCAAGTGTAATGTTAATTTAATTTCTGATGATAAAAAATGTTTTCACCTCCGAGAGTTTGTAATATGTTGATACACAATTCTGTTTATAAAGCTGTAATAATCAATGCAATGAATATTTCGGACAAAAATGTGACATTGCTACTTGATTTATTACAAAAACACGAACTATCATAATTGCTTTGGGTGTTTCTAATTTCCTAATGTGCACTTTTACATACGTAGTGCATTAATTATCATGATCAATT
>LQRL01155908.1:0-13363 GCA_001703475.1 Hydroides elegans
TTTAGGTGTTTAGGTGAATAACGTTTTTAAACATGGGAAAATACATTTTTTTAAAGGAGTTAACAAGAAGCTTTATTAATAATGTTTTAACAGGGAAAAACTATTGTTTTTTTAATAACAACTTTTCATTTGGATAAATAACAATACTTTTAATGGAAAAAAATATATGCTAGGTAAAAAATCATATTTAAAGGGTATAAAATGGACACAATAATTTCGTCTTACTTTTCCTGAGTTCATAGTTTCATTCGAGTGACAGCATCTTATCTCTTTGATCCTACACCCTACACGCCTTCGTGTCGCCAGAGAGACACATACAGCCGCTTATCGTATTAATCCCCGTTTGCATACCACTCCCTGTCACACCAGAGTAAATTTAGCTATTCACCTTGCTAATACCCCTCCCCTGCTTTCCTGAGGTGACACTTTGAGTTACAATTCAATTTTGCGTTTTTTTTAGGTTTCATACCGATTTGTGATTTTCGAAGTGTGCTATTCAAATAAATAAAAGTTTGTAATAAATAAAATGATCTTTTATTTTAGCTTTGCCTATCAAAATAAGGGGCCGAAGTTGTAGGGGCCGAAGTTGTAGGGGCCTAAGTTGTAGGGGCCGAAGTGTCTTGCCTCTAAAACACAAATAAATAATTATTTTAAAAAAAATGCTCGTTAATTAAATGTTAGGCTTAACAAAATGCATAAATAATTTAAAATTTTAAAAATAAAACCGCTTTATATTGACATTTTCACGATTTCAAACAGGGGCCGAAGTTGTAGGGGCCGAAGTTGTAGGGGCCGAAGTTGTAGGGGCCGAAGTGACCATAAACCCTTTGGGCATCATTTGGCTCCGTGCAAACATCTCTGTATGTCGTCATCAGTTCAATCATTGAGTATGAAAATAAACTTTGTGATACCAAAATCATGTCGAGTATAGACGAATAAGAAGGGTACTCCACGACACATTTTTCAAAAAGTTGTTAAATCACCTTTATACAACATTACAATTACGAACAACAACAAAATAATACTTTTTGAACATTTATATTTTGCAAAAAGGTGTTCATTTTTTCCAAGCCGGCTGGGCTTTTTTCCTTGTCTAGCCAGCTTGGAGCAGAAAGTGAACACCTTTTGAAAAAATTTGAAATGTTGAATATAACTAACTTACCTATAATATAATGCAAATAACAGTTTATTAGACAATTGCCAACAAGTTTTAACAATTTTGAATTAATGATTCTCGCTAATTATTACGAAAATTGAGAAAATATCGAAAAAGGTGTTCCTTAAAATGCTAAAATCTCCAAGCTAGAACGGATAGTATGACGCTATATCTGTGCAAAAAATAAAATCACACACGTGCGGTATAAGATCGTTTAACGAGGGTATGACCCACGTTATACGTACGTAAAATTAATATTAATTTTACGTACGTAATTTAACGAGGTTCCAACGATCGTTTGACGATCGCATTACCCACGTTAGACGTACGTTAAAGTAGTGTTATAAATTAACGTACGTAGTTTTACGAGGTATAAATTTTCGACCACGTGTTTAGAGGTAGAATGGGCATTTGGTTGATGAAATATGTTTTTCTAAATATTATGGTTTAATTGGGATTTTGTTTAGTGTTTTCTTTTATCTTCGCAATCAAGTTGATGATCTCTATTGTTGTGTTTATAAGCATTGCTACAAATGTATATTTGTTTGAGTTGTAAACGGTTTTTTATCTATTGCAAATGTTGACAAATAGGATTTGGGGTTTCGTCTGCCACTTAGAATACGCAAGTTTAGTATATAAGTAAATAATGAGTCCATTATCTGGTCAGGGGTTGCCCGCTTTAAAAAAACTGCCAGGTAACCCATAGGAAATGAATAAGTCACTCTTAGTATATTAATATACATGTAATAACAAATTAATAATGAGAATTATTAATTAAACGGGATACTCTTCATGGGAATTGTTATGGATCTTACTCAGTTTTAAAAGAATTGCTGTTTGGGATACAACAGTTAACTTGATGCTGATTTAAATCGTGTGACTTATTTATATAAATACTTTTAAATAAACATAATATTTATTCAAAACATATTCAAAACTAATTCTTTCTATTATAAGAAATATGCGTTTCCTGGCTAATTATTGAAAATTATGTTGAAGGACGGAAGGATTCTAAAGTTCTCTTTTAAAAGCCTTCCCCCATACAGAAGCAAGACTTTTCTTGTAAATTAAGTTATATCATACGCGTTTCATCACAAGATTCCTATTTTTACAACCTCGAAAAGTAATCTACCTCGTCTACGTAAATATGTTAAGAATACGTACGAAAATCGAATCCAGGAGAAAAGCCCAGTGGAGAAAAGCCCAGGTGGAGAAAACCCCAGCATTTTTGTGCACTAGGAGAAAAGCCCAGCATTATTTTCGCAAAAGTGGAGAAAAGCCCAGTTTTTTTGTATCATAACTATTATATATATATTATTGATATTTACATTTAAGAATTTAATAACCTTTTTTTTACAAAACTTAAACTAACTCTATGGCAATTTAGACATTAACACATAGTGGTTCGAGTCAACACTTCACTCAACAGTTCAAAGCAAGACTTAGTGAGGCGTTCGCGATCACGATTGCAATTGGGTTTAGGGTTTTCGCGTATGAGTTTGCTTTTATGTTTTGACAGTAATGGGGTCGAAAGTGGATTGCAATTCAGTTGAGAGACGATTTCGCTTTCATGTTCTGATTGCATTTTCTTAATAGCTTTGTCCATCATCCATGATGATATGAAAGGGCTTTTAATGTATGATTAAAGATATGAAAGTGACATTTCATGCTTTTGAGATTTTCATAAAAGACTCATTGTTTGTAAATCAAAATTAAATTTCAAAGGGTCAAAGCTTATATCCCAATTTATTTGAGTATATAAACTCCAATATTTTTACAATGACTTCATATAACATTGTTTATATCAGATTTAATAATACTGGGCTTTTCTCCACTGGGATTTTCTCCTACTGGGGTTTTCTCCACCTGGGCTTTTCTCCACTGGGCTTTTCTCCACTGGGATTTTCTCCGCTGGCGTTTTCTCCGTCTACCACGAAAATCTAACCTCGTGTTCGTAAAACTAATTTTTGCACAGATATAGCGTCATAGGATATTCTCCAAATCTCCAAGCCAGCTGGAATTTGGTGGGGAACACCTTTTTGGGGGAACAGCTCGAATAACCTAGCAAAGGGAGGTTTAAAAAATTGTTAGGTTTCATCATCTTGATAAAAGGTTAATATATAATTGTATTATTAACTCTTTGCGATGTACAGAAACGTAACATAACATAAGAAACATGGCATAAATTAATGGTGTTCCTATATTTATACGTACAAATTACATTTTTGCCAGCATTTCTATGTGCAGTAGTAACACAAATTTGAAGAGTACCTCACGAGCTCTTCCCAGAAAAGGTGTTCCCACCAATTTCCAACTGGCTTATAAATTTTGCGAACATTCATTCTAGCTTGGAGATTTTGAGGAACATGTATTGTGGTTTCAAGTTGATTTTACAACTTTTTAAAAAGTATGTCGTGGGGTGCCCTTCTAATTTGTCAGCATTTCTGTAGCCGTCATCCTTTATCTTGCACAAGCAATCTAAATTGATAAGCCACAATTGATAACATTGACCCTGGAAATTGTTGAGGGGACTACGTAAGCATCACCCCGGATAAATTGATTTGGTGATTATTAAAAGCCGATTATAAGTTCCAAAACGTGTATCATAATGATCGATTTTGACAAGTACAACAATGTTTTTTTTTTCATGAAAGATAAGATATTTTCGTGATTATTAAAAACCTGTTATCAATTCCTAAACGCCACAAAAAATAATCGTTTAGGTGATTGATACAGATATGTACAGCAATATCTTATTTCCATGAAAAAAAAATGCATCAATCTGGAAAAGGATACACTCTACGTTATTCTACCAAACATCGATTTTTTCTTGCTTCAGTCTTTTTTTATGTTATTTTATGCTGGCATTACTTTGAGAATGAGCAGTATCAACGACAATTCAGAATAGTTAGTCTATTGGTGCGTTCAGCGGGATTTTGCGTCTGTGTCTGCGGAATTCAAATAGGTATAAAACATAGTAAATCTAGCGGTATTAATTCCGCAAGGTTTACTATGTTTTATACCAATTCAAATTCCGTAAACGCAGACGCAAAGTCCCGCTGAACGCACCATAACGGTTTTACCCCCCCCCCACCCCCCAACCTCCCCTCCTATACCAAAAATATATATATAAATAAAATCAACAACAATCGAACGATTGGTCACGTCTAGGGTTTGGAGACAGTGAAGCCAGACATCGCTATGTCATAATTAGAGTCCCTTGTCCTTTCTGAACCGAGTATTTTGATGGATTCTGTGATCCTTCGATGCAAAGTAAAAGAGAAAGAAAGAGTTGGTTATTACTTACATTAGAGCAAGCAAAGCAAATATGTGATTTGTGTGACAAAATAACATGCTTTTGATATATCGGAGTGAAGGGATTTTGTCGATGCGTTTAATAAAGAGGCTTTATAGATGAAAACATGTTATATGTCAAATGATGCCTATCAAATTAGAAATAATCTTATATCTCGAACGACCATTATTTATATCTTGCAAATATGCATTTTTCTTTTAAAACATATCAAATTGGTCAGGAAATATTAAAACAACTTGTTGTTTTTTATGTACGTGCCTATTTCATCGAGTGAGCACTTGAATTTTGGGGTACCACCCTTCAATCAATGACGATTTTCTCTTAAAGTATCCATAAAATATTATTTTTTTGTAAATGAAGTCTATTAAAGGAATGATCTATATATGATTTAGACCTATTCACAATTTTCAATTGCCCTTATGTTTAAAATGAATGCAACTTGAAGCTCAAATTGTCATGGTTTTTATTTCATCGAGTGGCAGTATTGTCTATAATGTTTTTAATATTATTGATCGATTAGTTCATTTGTTTTCAGGAAGTCTTCTCTCGCACCACGTTTTCCTCAAACATCGACAAGGACATAATTTCCCTAGCTGCAGTGCAGCTCGAAGAATTCGTGGTCAACTGCCATTTTGGGGGCAACACGTGCAACTCAATACGTGATTTCCGTCAATTATTCGATCCATATTATTTCTTTTTCAATTTGTCATTTTATCTTTATCTATTTTTTACTTATCTATTTACGTTTTTTATTTTTTTTTCAGGAAGTCTTCTCTCGCACCACGTTTTACTCAAACATCGACAAGGACATAATTTCCCTTGCTGCAATGCAGCTCGAAGAATTCGTAGTCAACTGCGATTTTGGGGGCAACACGTGCAACTTAACACGTGATTTCCGCCAATTCTTTGATCTCTATTATTTCAATCTCAATTTGCCATTTTATCTTTATCTATTGAATTCATTTTCTTATCTATTTATTTTCTTTCTTTTTTGTTCATTTGTTTCAGGAGGTTTTCTCTCGCACCACCTTTTCCTCTAACATCGACAAAGATATAATTTCCCTAGCTGCAGTGCAGCTCGAAGAATTCGTGGTTAACTGCCATTTTGGGGGCAACACATGCAATTTAACTCGTGATTTACGCCAATTCTTCGATCCCTATTATTCTAATTTCAATTTGCCATTTTATCTTAATTTATCACATTTGTTATCTTATCTATTTATTTTCATTCTGTTTTTCTTTTTTCCCCAGGAAGTCTTCTCCCGAACCACATTTTCCTCAAACATCGACAAGGACATAATTTCCCTAGCTGCAGTGCAGCTCGAAGAATTCGTGGTCAACTGCCATTTTGGGGGCAACACGTGCAATTTAACTCGTGACTTCCGCCAATTCTTCGATCCCTACTATTTCAACTGCTTCACTTATACATCGCCCCAAAGTTTAAAAACGGAGAAACCATGGTCGCTTTCGGAAGGTATTATAATATTTTATATCTATGTATTATATATTTACATATTTATATTATTTTCTTCTTATTTATTCCTCCCCACAAAGTCTCAAAACGGAAAAACCATGGTCGCTTTCGGAAGGTATTATGTTATTTAGATAGTTGTCTGAGAGAAATTATCATGCAGTCTTCACAAAACCTAAAATGAGCTCATGGTGACCTAAAAAAACCTCATATGAGGTCAGCATGAGGTCATGATGAGGTTTTGTGTAGACTTGGATTAAATAGACACCATCATGGTGTACTTAATACTTTCATTTCCGTTTTTAAGTTATTACTCATAAGGAACCACCATAATAGGAGTGACGTCATGGATAACATAGGATGCAAGAACAATAATTCAATATGGGATGTTCTATTTCAATACAATATAGTGATTATGACAATAACTATCCTACTTAACAGAAAACGTATTTTTACGTTATTAAAACGTTTTATGAACCAAATTACGTTTTATATACACTTTCTTTTTAACGTTTTTTTGTTTACTGGGATATTACAGGTATCGAAAATGGTTGGTCGTCCATATTGTTCAGCGGAAGTGGCATGTTGGATAAAAACGAAGAAATCCGAATACTTCCGGGATTACACGAATCGTCGAGTCCCGTTTCGGCGAGTGAGGGTGTGCGTGTGGTTATACATCCGCCGGATACGGAACCATTTCCGTTTACCGAAGGTTACGATATTTCTTTGTTTTTCTTTGTTTTTATTTCATTTTTTAGAATTTATTTTTATCGTTATAGTAAACATATATTTGACATAGAATCTATCATTCATACTGAGAGTACACGAAATACAAATACATACAGGGCAAAACATTGACATCAAAATTACATTGAGAACATTTTAAAGATCATGAAATTCAAATGCTACAAATTGACAAGTATATAAACCTATAAAGTTTATATTCTTGGTTATTGATGAGTCATAAAATAATAACAACTACATGTATTTGTTACAAGTACACTGTAGTTCGACCATTTTAAGGAAAATAGTTTTCCCCTTAACATATTATTTTCTGCCATAGTACTTAAATATATATATATTTTTATAATTAAAAAAAGGTTACGATGTGCCGCCCGCGTTTTCGGCGTCATTCGGAATCAAACCGCGCAAGGATATACGGATCGGACCACCGCATGGTAATTGTGCCGAGAAGAACCGATTTGATCCGGAAGGAACCGAGCGTTACCGAGGTATGTTCGGGTCGTTTTGAAGAAGTTTCGTGATAGAAACCGAAACGTTTTGAAAAAAGATAATTTATTGAAACAGAAAAGAAAATATTCGAAAAGTAAACCGATAAAAACTATTAAATATTTAAAAGGCGGTATAACTGACACAGTAATACTCACAACCGGTAAAAGCTAAGTATATGGTAATACGTATACCTAAGAAATACATACAAAATGAATATTGATTTTCAGTAAGATAAAGCAGTAAATTTACGGTTGAAGAAAAAAACATGATTTTATAATATTACAGGTATATCCTGTCAGAAAATGTGTTTACAAAGTCACGTGATTGAGCGTTGTCAATGCGAGGACGTATCACTACCTAAGGTAAGATTAATATATTTTTTGTTAATTGTGCGCAATTAAATTGTAAGAGAGGGGCCCAAAGAACCCAGGTGAGTTAAAAAAATAATACATTGATTCCTTACAGATTGATAAATATGAACAAGGTGTCCTCAGTATATATTTTTAAAATGTAGCGCTATTTACTGGCATCATTATAAATTAGATAATATGATATAAACGTTAATATGATAATAATATAATTATTTAATATGTATTTTAATTATATATTTGACGTTTGATATATATAAATATAATATCATATTTGATTACATTTGATTATAAGGTACCCGGTATCAACGCTAAATCGTGTCGCAATGTGGACTCCCTACCCGATAGCTGCATGGTGGAAGCGACAAAGTTTTGCCTAGATAAACTCCTTGAATTATATAACCACACGTTGTGCGCACGAAAAACACGGGATTTGGTGACGCAGAACGCAACGCTTATGGAGCAGTGTCGGTGTTTTCCGCCGTGCAAAGAGGTAATGATAATTATTTCATAGCGGTATTATATATTATATATATTGATAAGCTTCTACATTCAGAATTTCACGCAGCTCGAAAACCACACCTTAGCAACTTAACCCTTCTGTTCATGCAAAATGCGCACTCTTTTTTATCTTAATAATGTGTATTTTTGTATGAACGGGGCTTAGAATATATATTTTTTAACGTTTTTTCTAACCCTATATTTCAGGTAACATATGACGTCAGCTATAGCCTTTCGAAATGGCCAGCCTCCGGTTATGAAGGTGACGCCGCATATATGGACGTATTCTACATTCAGAATTTCACGCAACGCTTTAAAGACGAAGAAAAATATCAAGAAGTCAGTCGCTACTTCAATGACTCGTTACGCGATCAAACCATGCGGGATTTCGCGCGATTAAACGTATACGTCGCTGATAGCAATGTAATAAAAACGACGGAAAGTCCCGATTATAATACGAACCAACTGGTGAGCGATATTGGAGGACAACTCGGTTTATGGGTCGGTATTTCCGTTATTACACTGACGGAAGTATTAGAACTCGTTTGTGATATCGCGAGATACCTATTCTCCGGCCGGGTAGGTAGTGACTCAAAAACAACAACAAAGTTAAAACACCAAAAATCGAATTTGAGGGACACCAGTGATTCTATAAATAGCATGGATAGTCCCAGACACGGACCAGCGTATGAGACAATGTATAGGAAACCAGTTCCGTCGAAGTATAATGATGATAAGGATTATGCGATGACTTATGTCCCTGTACAGCAAGTGAACGGGCTTAAGTTGCTGAATGGGGTCAAATGATGGTAGATGGGTGATATAAAAATGGTATTCACATGTGCTTTCTTAGATGTTTGTACAATACTAATAAGGCATAGCGTATTTTAGCGGGTGATGGGTGTAAGGATATCTAATCCAACTTTTTAAGACGTTACTTGACGTCGAGATACGTCCGATATATGACCAATATGAAAGTTTCCGGTCGTCTTTTTTTGTACAAACCATATGGTTTGAATCAATATTATGCCCACGTTGTGTGTTTTTTCGGTTGTCAGAGAGGTGACGTCTCGGGAGTAGACCTGGGTATCTATAGATCGGGCATTTTATTCAATATATTGTCTAAAAGGGTATCCGCCCAAAAAGTCTCCGGCCAAAAAGTTTCCAGCCATTAAGTCTTCAAATATTTCCAGATATAACGACTAATAAATAAACACCATAGTTCAACAATTTCATTCTGGCGTCCTACCTTAGAATTATTTCTTTTTAATAACAAGAACTTATTTTCCCATGACCCATATTTGAGAACATTTATGAGGAGAAACTTTATGGCCGGAAACTTTTTGGCTGGAGACTTTTTGGCACATGGTGTCGTTTATGGAGACTTTATGGCTGGAAACTTTTGTGGCGAAGACTTTTTGACCTGGATTCGTCTCAAAGAGCCATATAGCGTTTTTGGAAAATGTACTTTAATCATAACAGCTTTGTATTCAATATGTTTTCTTTCCATTGTCTCAGCAGTAATAATGATGATAAAAATGCTATAACAATTAAGACTATCCCTACCAGTGTTGTTTACAAACATATTTGTGTATTGCTTGATCTACCAAAAACAAGACTTTTCTTGGGTTACTAATTTATCGACAGGTCATTGCTTTATTTTGTATTAACCTTGTTTTGTACAAAGATTTTCCAAATAGGTGTAAATAGCTCATTTTGTAAATTTGTTCCAGATTCAATCAGGCTACATATGTATTTAGATTTATTGTTTATACATAATTGATTATAAACGTATCAATGAAACTGAAAATAAACATATAAAGCAATATTATACATTTCATTTTATTGAATAAGATATGTAACTGAACCATCAGTTTTATGAAATAATTTACAAATAATATTAAAAGATAACAACATATCACATAAAGACTTATAATACTATTGAATGGCACATAACATTTTGTCACAATAAATTTAAGTAATATACCAAGTAGCGTTATAAGTAAACATAAACAAATAGACAAGACTGTCCCAGGACAGTGTGCCACACCTTGCACCATTAAGTTTAACCTTAAATCTATCAAAAGACCAAACATGCCTATAAGGCATTGCGATTATTATTTGAAAATCAGAAAAAAACATGATTAATTGCATTTATTCTGACGTGAGGATAAATTCATAGTGCCAATCTGAAATGTTTAGCATATATATATTTGAATATTTATAGTAACAATATATTTTCACATCTACAATGATTGAAATCTTATCAAAATGTCGAATGATGACCAGCATTCATATAAATGTATAAAACATCAAAATGATTGTTAAATTACGCATAACCATCCGTAATAAATAGTATCTCACCTAAATACAGTTTTTACCAGTCTCATTTTCCTTGTGTGAGGTAGCAACATTATGCCAACAAAAATCTGTTGCAAAAATAAAATAGTTCATTTTTTATTTCACTGCTCCTATAATGTCTACATATTGTTCGTCTGACTTCGGTCTCAAATATGAGGTATTGTAATGGAGTTGCTCATTCATAGCAGTGTAACCGTCCTTGGATAACAAAAAGTACGTCTTCATTTTGCCTTTTCCCTGAAACGAAAGTATAAAATTAACCTTCAGTTTCTATAGCTCACATAAAGACAGTTATTTTAAACAGTCACTATCTTTTTAAAATAAGATATATTCTGTTTCATATTTAAAATATCTAAAGAATTTTACAACCCCATCTGCAAGGGTTGTGGGATACACATCGTATTCGGACATGACAACGAAAGAAGGTTCTTATTGGAGACCATATGAACGTTTTATGGACGTCTTTACCTCCCCACGTAAAATTAACGTCCCACTTACGACTGGCATCGTAACATCGCACTGACGTCGCTCCTACGTCTGTGGACGTTTCAAAAACCTTGAAACAGTCCGAATAAGAATGTCAATTTGACGTTGCTTGATGTTTTGCTGAGTGGGGTGCTTCCTTACCTTGACTTCGACCTCGCCCCTGGCTTGAAACCGGAAGACGCCCATTTGATCCAGAATGCCGTGGGTCGACTGTGAAACCTGGATCTTTGTGGCCTCGGTAGTCGACCCCCCCCCCCAAAACCGGGTTTTTAGGTATTGTTAACGGAAACCCATATACTCATCAAGCTTGTTGTATTTAAACGCAAAGTGATTTCTTATATTTTCTCATAAGGAATACAGTGGAAAAGACGGTTGGGTTGAGGGAAAACTCGAAATTGCTTCCTATATGGTCGAGCCATTATATATTCATTTTCGTAACAATTTCATGAGAAAATCCGCTTTACCTTTACTTCGACCTTGCCCCTAGCTTGAAACCGAAAAACGCCCATTTGATCCAGAATGCCGTGCGTCGACTGTGAAACCTGGATCTTTGTGGCCTCAGAAGTCGACTCCATGCGACTCGCTGTATTAACGGTGTCACCGAAGAGGCAGTATCTGAAAATGATATTCCGTTGTAGTAACTAGAAGGTCAGTGACCTTGGATCCCTCGTGAACTTCAACAATACGTAGATGAAGGATGGTCAGTTTTTACTAAAATTAAAATTGGAAATAATACGTTAAAAGTGTAAATTATATTGAGGCCATTATGACACGATGTCTGCATAAGGTTAAAGCACCAGATTATATGATGCAAAAAAAAAGAATCATATTGCATTTTCGCTCACTTTATTTTAAAGGCAACTGACAAGATTAGTAAGCAAAATTTTGAATTTAATAAAATATGCTTATATAAGCATGATTGCTTACAAAAGCACACAAAAAATGCTTTAGTACGGCAACTGCCGAAACAAGTGAAGCAAACCATCCTTTTAACTTATATTTAGAAATATGCTTATATAAATAAGTATGCTTATATAAGCTTAAGGACTGACCTCAAACTGAGGAGACCAGTAAGCTCAATTTTGATTAATTTTGAATTTCATAAATATGCTGATACATGCATGATTGCTTATAAATATTCTTATATAAACATGATTGCTTATAAAATCACAAGCAAAATGCTTTTGGAGGGCAGCTGAAGAGACAAGTGAATCATTTCACTTATCTAAAAAATAATATGCTTATATAAGCATGTTTATATAAGCACATACCGCGTACTTAAATGATAATATCTTTTATTATCACCCACATTTCCTCATCTGAATATGATCTTTTCGCTACTTTTTAAAGTGCTCCAAAATCGACAATTTTCAACCGATCGAGATGACACTGACGAGGCACGACTTCAGACCTTGGTTTATATGTGTATTAAATTTTAAATCTCTAACTCAACTCCTTCATACCAAACTCGCGTGCACAAAATACTTAAAATCGGGTGAAATTGTTAAAATCGACAATTTTTAAAGTGTTCCAGAATCGCGATTTTCGACCGATCCAGATCAAACCTTGACGAGGCACGACTTCAGACCACGGTGTATAGGAGAATAAATTGCTCTAGCTCAATTGCTTCATACCAAACACGCGTGCACAAAGCTTGCATCTTAAAAAAAGTTTAAAATCGACAATTTTTAAAATGCTCCAGAATCGATAATTTTCAACCGATTGAGATAAAACCTTGACGATGCACGACTTCAGACCTTGGTTCATATGTGCATACAATTTAAAAGGTCTAGCTCAACTCCTTCATACCAAACTTGCGTGCACTAAGTACCCTATATCAAGCGGGACAGACAGACGGATAGACAGACGGACAGACAGACGGACAAGCTCAACCCTATATCCCCTCGATTTCACGGGGGATAATAATACTATTTTGTCTTAGACACTGCATTTTGCATTGCTATTTGGTGATATCGGTAATTATATTCGATGATGGTTTTTTTATCAAGAAATAGATGACAGGTATAGATAACAATGAAACCTAACCGAAGTTATCTGGTAGATCAATGTGTACTCATACAATAAATTTCATCAATACGGAGAGCATCTACCCCTTCAAGTTAACTTTATCACAAAGAAACAATCTTGACTACATTGATATCTTCAGTCTTTAAACACTCTTATTTTATAACTGTTCAATTATGTATAAAAATTGGAACCCCTCGTGATAAAATCATAACGTACCTCGGCATTTTAAGACCCACAACACCGGTAACCACCGGTCCGGTATGGATACCGGCCCGCAACCTTAATTTTTCACCGGGCCGATGACGAAGTTTGAATCGGGACGCAGCCTCGAGAAGATCCAAAGCCATTGTGCAGATTTCATTGGCATGAAGAAGACCATTTCTCATTGGGAGACCTTTATAAAATAAATAATATAATATAATATATATAAAATATATATATAA
>LQRL01155911.1:14395-27916 GCA_001703475.1 Hydroides elegans
CGAACTCTGTGTACTGTCCTGTTAGATTTTATACCAAGATATATGTGGTGGAATAGATGTTGTTAATCTTCTCTTACGGATATTGATATATTTTAAAGGTATGTTGTGTTTAGCTTTATATGTAGGGGGCGGGGTGAAGCAACTGCCTATAGACATAATCTATTTATATACCATTTAAAAACGCACTAGCAAAACCTTTAATATCTAGATTTACATGCTTAATGATGCTTCCAATTCTGGGGACATTATAGCAACCTAAAAATAAGCATGTAAATCTACAATCTAAAATAAAATCTATTGATTACAATGAATTTTAAAAGGAAGAGATTAGCCCCACAGACCCCAGAAGCAAATTATATAGGGGCATAATTAGTTAAGAACCGTTGAACCAAATGGCCTCGATAACTTTCATTTAACGATCACTGGACCTTTTACAAATAGTCTTTAGACTAAACACAAAACAACTTTCTTCCTGTTATTACAACTAGAAATCAGTTAACGTTACGGGCTGAATGTTGGATAAATACATAGATTCTACTAGGATAAAATACACAATATCATTAAGATCAATAAGTAAGTTTGACTTCAAATATATTGATGATATGATTAAATGCAACGAATATATGTTTATTAAGTTGTAAAATTGAACTTTTGTTAACTTTTCAAGCGTTTTCAAAGGGCCTATATTCTATACAGTTCTCTGTGGTTCCTAAGCCGTAATTTTTTAATTAAAGACCCAGAGTTTATCTTGATTGCAATATACTAAAGCAAAAAGGGGCAAGCATATTTAACAGTATAACTACGGTGGAAATATGATATAAAGGTCTGTTTAGTATGAAATATTCGCGCTTAAATTTTCGCGCTAAAATATTTACAAATTGAAAATACGATGTATAAATGATTGTTTTATGTTGTTTGTTTATTTTTACATGAAACAATGTTGTGTTGTTTATCATGTGTGAAAGTATGGTTGCAGTACAACTAATAGTTGCTTTGATAATAAACCTTAAGTGAAAATCGCCGCGATTTTCACAAATAATGCAATATCTTAGTAACTATAAGTCATAATGCAACCAAACTTTCACACATGGTAAACAACATGACTGTGTTTCATATAAAAATAACAAACAAGATAAAACAATCATTCACATATCATATTTTCAATTTGTAAATATTTTAGCGCGAAAATTTAAGGACGAATATTTCATACTAAACAGACCTTAAGGTGGCAAGAAGATTCATATCAAGACACGTTTTCAAATAAATATGCTAAAATTATTGAATAGACGTAAAACACTCGCGTCACGCGATACCTAATTTGAATTCCTAATTTTGGTGTGAATAATATGGCAACCTTCTTATTTAGGAGCATCATATAGTCTAGCGATTTTTTCTACCTAAGGCCTCGGTTACGTTTGTTAGTAAAATTAGTAAGCTTATTTAGAACAAGGGAGGTTACACTCTGTGTTTTTATATCAAATTTGTAATAAAACATGTGACCAAAAACAGGTCGCGTGAAACGCTGTTTCTTTTTGTTATATATACCCGCGCCTCAATCTATAATAATTATGATTAGCAGTCTATATTGTTTATAATTCATTATTATTGCTAGAATTCTATAATGTCAAATGGAAGGGGTTGGTATTGTTACCAAATGCCTTATTCCTTCACAACTATATTTATGTTTATTGTTACATGTTTATAGGATTGATCGGTAAACATGGCAGACGACCATCCTCCCTTCGACCGAGTGCCTCTTGACAAGCAGTCCATCGAGCTACCGGTATGTGGCGCCTTTACTTGATTACAATAACGTATCATATCATTTTATTAGTCCTCCGCCGCCGCGTTAGCGCGAAGCGGAGGACTATAGTATTCAGTACTGTCCGTCCGTCACTAGAACAAATAATTGAGCTATCAAAAAAAAAATCAAGTTTTTTATACGTTCAATGGAATTATAAGACCAATGAACCATGTCCGTCTGTCCGTCTGTCCGTCTGTCCGTCTGTCCGTCTGTCCGTCTGTCCGTCTGTCTGTCGACACCTAGGTGCACTACTTTGTACGGACGAGTGCTCGCTTATCCTTCGATGAATATTGTTTTCCTTTGGCACATGGAACAAACATATATTGGAGCTGTGCTTAGGCGTATTATTTTTGAAAAATCTCAAAAATTGTAATTTTGGCGATTTTTTGAAAAATGGTGATTTTGGAGACTTGGCACATTAAGAAAAATTACTCGTATATCTTGATGTTTTGAGGACTAGGAATATGTAGGGAAACGTTGTGAGAAAGACGTTGTTAGAAAGACGTTGTGAGAAAGACGTTGTGAGAAAGACGTTGTGAGAAAGACGTAAGAAAGACGTTGGATGGATTTTTGTTGATGTTCCTAATTGATTTCCTCTGATTTTTTCGGTTTTCAACTGTTGTTGAAGTAGCGGAGGACTTAATCAGCTTCACTGATCTACTTGTTAACATAGTAATCAGAAAACTAATTAGATGGTATTTTCTCAAAATCCATATCGAATGATATCAATACATGCACATGTGTATTTAGAAATAACATCGAAATTATTTTTTTCATCAACAAGAAGTATATGAAGAGCTACATATAACGTGTTTATCTGAAATGTTGTTGTACTTCAGAGTATGTTATGCTCTTTTATTTAAATTTCCATATGACTGCATCCGTTTAGAAATAATGTTCTCCAAAACAGGATGGATCGCGCACCTCAACCCACGTTCCCGATGGCAAAAACCTCGTCTCTTATTTGTTTGAAGACGTCCAGACATGCTATGACAGTTTCCAGCGAGGTCGCAGGTTTCATGGTAAGACATTGGTTTTTTTCATATCTGTAGTCTGGATTCGAGGTTTATGGCCTTGTCTTCCAATGTAATCTGATTTCTTATAAGATACACAAAAAAATGCGACTTCCTTTTTAAAACACAACGAGCGTGTAGGTGTGGTTCGAGTTTTCCACAGGGAATATATCGGAATACCGGTTCGCTCAGAGGAATAACCGCTTGGTATAGCTTGTAATGTGACCTGACCCTATGTAGGTTTAACTGGTCTATTTGATGAATATAAAAAAACAGGGCTGCATAGACGGATGATCCAAATCTCGGCAGCGACAAATTCGATATTTCGAGATAATGGTACATATCTCATATGTGTCTCTATGAACGAATTTGAAATATCAATAAATTTTTTCAGTAATTTCGGAGATATATGCCGTTTAAAAGCACCATCTACCAGTTTAGGCATCCCAGGCTTTGGAATTGCATTTAATAAAACTATTTTTATTGATAGAACATTTACTTCTAATATATAAGTATTTACAATATTGAAAATGTCCATTTATTTTCGCATATCCTTACTTCTCAATCTGCCTTAAACTGTCTTGACCTTATATATTGGTAATTAAGTTTTTCAACATAATTAGAAATGTAATTTGAAAATATTTATTTATGTCTTCAAAGGTGACTCACCCTGCTTAGGGGCAAGAAGAGGTCCCAATGGAGAATATGTGTGGATGACATATAACGAAGTAAATACTCCAAGATACTTTTAGATAATTGTTCAAAAGTTTATATAAAAAAATATGAATTTTCAAAATCAACGACAATTTTAATCTACTTAATAGGTTTTACATATAACTATGGGTTATAACCAGCATAGTTATTTTATGTGCCAATGTTTAATATGCCATATACAGAATATTGTGCAATGACAACTTTTTCATCAAATTAAAGAGGGCTTATGCAGGATGAGTCTGAACTAGAATTATATTATAATTACTTTTGAGTAAAGATGCAACTATTGCTAGTCGTACGTTTAGTCGCACACTCCGTCCAGTTATAACATAATAACGAAGACATAGAATTCTAGATCTTATTAACATAAAATCAAACCATTCGTGAAGACATAGTAATATGTAAATTGCAGACACATGACAAGGCACAACGTCTTGGCTCCGGATTCATAGAACGCGGCTTTGAATACGGACAGGACACACTGGTCGGCATCTTTTGTGTCAATAGTCCAGAGGTACGGCAACCAGTGCTTTTATCATTGAAAACATAAATATTTGATATTTACATTTCAAAGGTAAAAGGTATTCAAATCACTTGTAATAGTGGGCATGATTGTAACTTGTTTTAGAAATATTTCTGACCGATTATAATTGTTTTAACATAATACTTAAATAGTCTAGTACTTTGTGAAAAAAACCTTGTTTACCGAAAATAGCTCCTACTGATTAAAACCATCTTTTTTCCATCTTTTTTAACCCAACGATATTAGTTATAAACAAAATATAACTAATATCGCTGGGTTTACTTCAGTTTATTTGAATTTCACTACATATGAAAATTAGTGAAAACTTATTATTTGTTTGGCTACAGTGGGCGCTGACGCTGCATGCGTGCCATATGTTCAGCATGGTGCTCGTTCCTTTCTACGACTCGCTCGGACCAGATGCATGCACCTTCATCATCAACCAAAGTAAGTCGCTCTTTTTTCCCAGGATGCTACACTCTTTATATGCATTATATGTGCATTATCATTTTTTTGAATTATTTTTCCGTATCATAAACTAACTTAGCGTAACAGGTTGATATCAGATGAAATTCTACGTGTCCACATAGTCTCGAAAGCATGTTAAAATCCGAGAACAATCTCATAGCACCTATAGATAAAAGTCCGATCTCTCCATTCAATAGCGGAGATGCAGCTAGTTGTATGCGACACAGAGAAGCGCGCCGAGGCCCTGCTGCAGCAAAAGCACGCATAACCTTCACTTTTCTATTCATTCTTTTCAATCTTCATTGTTAAAAATCTTTATTTAGCCGAGATGCAGCTAGTTGTATGCGACACCGAAAAACGCGCCGAGGCCCTGCTGCAACAAAAACACGCAACACCTTCACTCACCACCATTGTGGTCGTGCAGCCAATCTCTGATCAACTCAAGGCCAATGCTGAAGACTCCGGTGTGGCGCTGGTGGCCTTTGATGACGTCATTGTAAGTTGTAATGTTATAAATTCTCTCGACGTAATATGATAGATGATAAAAAACCTGCGTTAAACTTTTTCGAGACAATATTGCTAATGACATCCGAGTTCGTTTCATCTGTGAAAAGAAGAAAAGAATTAGCAATCAGCTTGTACATGCAGGAGTGGAGAAAATAATATATTCTTTGACGTTTCTTATGAATATGAATAAATGTAATATCAACTTAATTATATGAAATGTTTTTTTTTTATTTTTGTTTTGCAGGCGAGTGCAGAACACAGATTGGCAGAACCAATAGTAAGTTGAAAAATATCTAAAACCATTTCAATTAAGAAAACATATTATTAAAATGGCTATATACAGTGTATGTCCGATAACTTTACGGATAAGAGCATATATCGAAAACTCAAAACATAGTCGGGTTATTAAGTTTTATTTTCATTCTGACAGCAAAATTATTACAATGGTGTATTTTCTCCTGATCCAACGGAATTCCAAACTAGATAACATTGAGTTTGTTGCCTGTATGTTTAGAGTGTGTAGATACTATTTTATGCCAAACACCATTAATATTGCACAACAAAACAAAATCACCAAAATCAACCCACCGAATGTGGATTACCTAAAGTGTGATCCCGAAAATACATTTTAGCGCAACCTCTATAATGGCGTTGTTGCAGGTGCCCAAACCCGATGATCTAAGCACGATTTGCTACACCAGCGGGACCACAGGTAAACCTGTTGCTTTATTTTATATAGACGAATATTTTGCTTTTTGAACCACAGCATGACATTGAAACCAAAATTTCAGATGGTCATAATAATTGAGATTAATCAATCACTGAAAACAGTAAAGCAAATTTACTAGTTTATTCTTAAACTCGAAATCATGAATTCGTAACAAATAAAATCTGCTGTTACTTTGAAACCAGTTCAAAGTTCGTTGCCAAGAATGTCAATGTTGATTGTTACAATTCATGCAGGAAACCCCAAAGGAGTGATGTTGTCACATAAAAACATAATGGCCGACCTGGCAGCTATTCAAATGACCGTATGTACCATCTTTTTAACACTGTTTATTGATGCAAAAGAAGTAGCTGTCAGAACATATCAATAACATATAGGGCTAGATGATTTTGTTGATTTTATATAGCTTCAAAATGCAAAAGTTCTATTTAACTCATGCAAGTTTATTCAATCAATGAAAATATGCATACAGTAAACGCGGTTTATAAGTTGACATCGTGCGGGCGTGCGGGCGTGCGCACGCTCAGATTTTAGCGTGGACAAATCTCGATTTAAGCGTGGAGTGTTTTGAGCGTGCGGGCGTGCAGGCGTGCGGGCGTGCGGGCGTGGATTTTTCCTTCTGTGGCTATACACGTATATATGATTTTATTTAAAGGGATGTTTCATTAGTCGATCTATTTCCTTAAATTTATTTCATTTTCAACCTTATATTGGTTTCGTATACATCTATGAATATTGCTATTGAACTAATTGCTGGATCTTCGACGAGATATGAAACATTGAATGCACTTATTTAAAAATGTTTAATATCACATAATTCTTATCTTTTTTTTTTGTTAATTCAAGGGCTTATCTTTTTATACCGTTCTAAATTCCAGTAATTTATTTTTAAAAGTATTTCCTAAATTCAATTTAAATATCGTAAATATTAGTGATCAGAAATAGAAACTAGTCTTTATTGTCATTCGAAAATCAATGGCTTGATTTTGAGAAATTGAGCAATTTACTAGCATAGTTTATTGATTCATAAATTGAAATAAAAATATAACAAAAGAATTTGGGTGATTCAATGTTAATTTAATCCGAAGTCGTTCTTAGTTTGTAATAACAATTATTTTTAAAAAAATAACAGCTTAAAATGAAGAATTTATGGTGACAGAAAGTCACAAGAGAGTAACATTCAATTTAGAAATTAACAAAATCTTGCTGAATTGAAAACAGATTTATGAAAGGGAATATTTAGTAAAGGTTTGGTTATGGGGACTATTTCATTTATTACAAATAAAAGGCATATTTAAGTCGATATTTGTTCTGTGAAACATAAATGGCTCATTGTTTGACAATGTTAAGACATCTTACATCAATATTGAATCAATTGGCATAGCACACCTTATGTATCCCCACTAAGCGTGCGGGCGTGCGAGCGTGCGGGCGTGCAGGCGTGCGGGCGTGCGCAAAATTGAATTTAGGCGTGGAGTTTTAAGCGTGCGGGTGTGGAGTATTAAGCGTGCGGGCGTGCAGTCGTCAACGTATAAACCGCGTTTACTGTATATAAATTATTTAATGATTAGATGCATTTTTTAAAATAAAAGCTAGATCCAATTAACTATTGGTATAGACCTTGACTTTGGAATCATCAGATTCCTTATTCGATTCCTAATCCCTTTGCATACTATTTTTTTTTGCTTGTTTCAGAGAAATAATGAACTTTTTTTTCAATATTTTACAGGGAGTTGAGATCTCACACAAGACAGTCTATCTCAGCTACTTGCCACTTGCCCATGTCTTCGAGCGAATGATACAGGTAAGTTAAGAAACCTAAAAGGTATCAGAACCAGGCGCGGATTTACCATATAAATCACCCGGCACACGCCCCCCTGTTTGCCCTTATATATAAGACAAAAAAATACATTTGCGCCCCCTGTTCAGCCTGATAATTTATACAGTTGCGCCCCCAGGTTTAATATTTTCTGGATCAGCGCCTGAGAACTTTGAATGTCCTAAAACATACATGTATCTTATGACGGCTTTCCGAGCGTGAAATAGTGTATCCGAAGAAAATCAACGTGGACAATCGCAGAAGGTGTATGTTTCGACCAGATATTTCGACTGCTCATACCGTTTAAACAATTCTTTGTTTTTTTTTTTTCAAAACGTATTTTCAAAACTTTGATAACACACAAAGAGTGTATGTTTTTAATCTAAAATTGTATTTTTTTCTACAACTGGACGCGGTTCAAGCTCATTTGTCCATGTTCAAAGATGATACCATGTATTAACATTAGCATTCATTTCATACATGTATACTCACATGGCTTTTTATAGAAGGACAACAATCCCGACTCGACTATTTCGACTGTGTCTATTATTTCTCGACCAATACCTTAAAGTGTCAAAATCCTGGCCCTATAGCGATACCCCATTTGTTGCTTCGTTTACAGGAGGACATATACATGTACGCCCAGATCGTGTATATGCACTGTCGATGTTTGCGACGACAACCCATTTAATAAAATGGTTCGACTTGTCCTAGCAATTTTAAAACCATGCAATGACAACTTTAAAAGCATACAATGCCCAATCCTTCATAATCGTCAAAATATGTTTCGTCCATTTTCCAGGAAGCGTTTGCGACAACAATCCTGTCTTTATTTATTTCGCCCATTTTTCAACAAATACGTAGAAGTTTCCAAATCCTAGGCTTTAGAATGATTCACATTTGTTTCTGCCATTTTACAGGAGGGCATGTACATGTACGGAGCGCAGATCGGCTTCTTCGGCGGCGACGTGAAAAAGCTGACGGAAGACATGGCCGCTCTGAAGCCCACGTGCACGATCTTCGTGCCGCGATTGCTCAATAGGATCTATGACAAGGTGACGTTCTGGGAGGGGTGTGAATGGAGGGTAGCAATGCATTTTAAAGCTTTTTTCGCGCGTTGGTTTTTGAAAGTTTAGAATAATTACCATTCATTCTTTTTAAAGGCATCAGCCAACTTTAAAGAATGGTACCCAACGACACATTTTTCTGAAAATTGCTATATCACATTTAATCAACAATTCAATCACGAACAACATCATAATGCTTTTTGAACATTTATAATTTTTGCAAAAAGTTTTTCATTGTTTCAAAGGTAGTTGCATGGACAGTTTTTCCCTTAACTAGCCAGCTTGGAACAGAAAAGAAGGGCACCTCACGACATATTTTTCAAATAGTTGTTAAATCAACGTAAACAACTTTACAAGTACGAAGAACAACAAGATAATTGTTTTTGAACATTGAAATTTCGCAAAAAGGTGTTCCTTTTTTCCAAGCCAGCTGGGCGGTTTCTCCTTTTCTAGCCAGATTGGAACAGAAAAGGAACACCTTTTGCAAAAATTGAAATGTCGAATATAACACCAAATTACATATCATATCTTACAAATAACGGTTTATTAGACAATTGCAAGCAAGTTTAATCATTTTAAAAATAATTATTCTCACTATTTATTATGGAAATTAAGAAATTATCAAAAAAGGTGTTCCTCAAACTACTCAAATCTCCAAGCTAGAATGAAATTTCTCAAAATGTCCAAGCCAGCTGGAAATTGGTGGGGAACACCTTTTTTAAGGAACAGCTCGTGAAGTGCTCTTCAGAAAATGAACTCATTTTTGGGGAAAATTGAAATGCTGAATATAACTAAATTACCTAAAATATATTGCAAATAAAACTTTATAAGATATTAACAAGCAAGTAAAATCAATTTTGAAATATTAATTCGCCTTACTTATTACAAAAATAAAAAGTATCCAAAAATATGTTCCTTTAACTGCTAATATCTCCAGGCTAGAACGGATTTTCTCAAAATCTCCAAGCCAGATTGAATTTGGTGGTGAACAATGTTTTGAGGGAACAACTCGGGAGGTGCTTTTCTTCATAGGAACTCGCGATTAATACTTACATGTTTTGTATAAATTAGATTTATTTTTAAAATGAATCATGTATGTTAATATTTTATTATTTTATCTTGTAATTTCAATACAGGTGTACCAAGGGGTGCAAGGAAGCTTCATTAAGCGATCTTTATTTAATTTGGCACTGCGCAAAAAATCAGAGCTTGTTAAAAAGTAAGCGATATTTACTCAATTCAAATTGAATTTAATACTACATTTACACATAGCATAGTCTATTGCCTATATCTTTATAAATGTTTAATATTTTACAAACTAGAATCTACCTTTGTAACCTTTGTAACCGGTAAAAACTATTACATTACGAGCAATAATCACTATACGTAAACATACATCGATAAAAAGTTAAATCTCAGCTTTGCCAATACATATAATTGTTATCATCCACCAACTTTGCCGTTACCAGGGGTGTGGTTTCCAAGACAACCATCTGGGACAAATTGGTGTTCGGCAAGATCCAGGCACTGATGGGCGGGCGCCTGGAGACTGCTGCCCTGGGAGCGGCGCCCACTAGCAAGGAGGTCCTGCTGTTCGCTAGGGCTGCGTTTGGGTGCGAGGTGAGAGTCTAAGATACAAATGTCAAGTAAAACATGTCTATGTCCACGGTTACATTTCAGAAAATTAAGCAGTTCCTAATGAGGAAATGTTCACATGACGTTTTTATTGTCAAGCAAACCTTGCTATAAATCATTGGACCATTCCGGTGGAAAAACGGTTCGCGTGAAAACAACAGCATTCTTGATTAAATGTATCCACGGTCCTTACCGGTCTATATCATATGTAAATGATAAACAAGTGACAAAATATACTCATAGGAATTTTTCAAAGTCCCAAATTTGCGGTGTAGATAGAACGATCTGAAAGACTGAGCTTGGTTCTCCGTTGTCAAAACCTAAGTTTGGTATGTTTTACGAAATTGAAATATCTGAAAAAAACGATAATCGTCACCGTCGCGGTTTAAAAAGTGTGTTTTATTTAGATTTACGAAGGCTATGGGCAGACCGAAACATGCGGAGGTCTAAGCGCGACCGTCAAAGGAGAGACTGAAGGAGGTCAGTTGAAGAGTGTTCATAAATTGGATTGGATGTATTAAGCTATACATTGTATATGACTCGAATTGAATGTACCTATAACCAAATACTTGCACTATCTGTAGCAATTTTATATGAATACTAGTGCTTATTTTCAAGTTATTCAATTATTATGCCCCATATGGAAAAAATAATCGAAACTAGGTTTTTAGAATACTGTTATGCATGCATAGGATCAAAAATAAAGGGCTTGCAAAATGGTATTAATAACTCATAGTTCTAAAACAAACTCATTTTGTTAACAGGTATGGTGGGCGCACCAATGGCGTGCAATCTCGTGAAGCTGTTCGATGTGCCCGACTACGAGTATTACGCCAAAAACGGCGTGGGCGAGGTGAGCCAGTAAAGAATAGGGCGACTAAATTAGGATAAAAATGAATAATGTTTTCGGTCTAAGTTTCTCCATGTCCTTAAATTGCAACTGTATCTTACGTGTAACACAATAAATAGTAAAACTTTTTTGTTGCAATTATGCGATTTGCAAACTGTATCTTTTCCATAACAATGTGTATCTTATAATATCGACATCTCCTTTTTACTATATATAAACATATAACCATATAGCATTGACTATATTTCTATCTAGATCTGCGTGCGTGGCCACAACGTGATGCGCGGCTACTACAAAGACCCAGAGCGCACGCGCGAGACCATCGACGAGGACGGATGGCTGCACACGGGCGACATCGGAAAATGGCTTCCGGTCTGTGGCATATCTGTTTTCAAAATAGACTCTAGTGTGTCGCTTGAATGATTTCTCTTTTGTAGAAATTGCTTGTAAACTGACTTTTATATAAAACCTTGTGTATAATATATGTTTGCATACATACAAGCTATCATATTTAATCTAGGTTAATAAATGTAAATAAACAGTTTAATTCGATTTCATATTTCAGAACGGATCACTCAAAATCATCGACAGAAAGAAGCATATATTCAAATTAGCTCAGGTATTTAATTCTAATTTCCTTTTCTTACAACTGCATATTCTGAATTTCTATTCTAGGTAATGTAAAAGTTAAATTGGCTTATGTGAAAACCTAGCTATGTATTAC
The DNA here is from genome assembly GCA_001703475.1 of Hydroides elegans. Taxonomy (NCBI): domain Eukaryota; kingdom Metazoa; phylum Annelida; class Polychaeta; order Sabellida; family Serpulidae; genus Hydroides; species Hydroides elegans. The sequence continues at coordinate 26,247 of LQRL01155911.1, forward strand.
ATATCTACGTATCTCATGTATGGCAATGAAAATGACGATTTTATAAATGAACTCACATTTATACATAATTTAAAATAGCTATATTATATGAGCTACATATCTAATGCAAGGCAATGAAAATGAAGAACTTTTAAATGACTCAACGTACATAATTTAAAACATATGTATAAACATAATTCAACACCGCTTGACCTATTTCAGGGAGAGTACGTGGAGCCGGAGAAAGTGGAGAGCATCTACTCGCGGAGTCCTCTCGTCGCGCAAGCCTTTGTCGATGGCAACAGTTTGGAGGTACAGTATAGATCTATAAGATATAAGCGACTTCTAATTTGTTAATATTCATCTTATCCATCTGGAAACCGCAGCGATGTCAGCTGAATATGCATAATTATTGTATGGATTGATCAGGTGTTGACCGAAATATCACATAGCTGTCGCATTTTAAATCTCTTTTTTTTTTCGCTCACTTTCTTATCCTAATTAAGAAAAACATGCAATTTTACAAATAACATTTCATCACTTTATATTTATCTTCTCTCAGAATTACACAGTGGCCATTATCGTTCCCGATGAAGAGGTTCTTCCCACGTGGGCCACAAAGAACGGACTGAAGAACCTGAAAGCGTCCATTGCGGATCTGTGTCGCAACGAGAAACTCAAGAATGAAATCATGGCGAGTATCACTAAGCTGGGCAAGGACGCCGGGCTCAAAGGCTTTGAACAGGTGCGTGTATGTTACATGGTCACGCAGTTTTATATAAAACAGGGAAGGGGTTTTTCATATAGCCGATCGACATGGAATTTTATGTGATTATAGTTTTTTTAATTTGATATACATGTACAAATATATAAATGGATCCTTTCTCTACTGGACCATCAAGTTAATCATTAACATACGGCGCTAAATGCATTATTTAGATGCCGTAACTAAGCCCTTTGGCATAGATATAATTATTTAATTTGAGGGGGGCATTATATTACTATTTGCAACAAGTATCTCATTATATATTTTTTGCTTTCATCCGTCACATTGTAAGATTCATATTATATACCACGCCTCTCTTCATCCCCCTCATAGGTCAAAGAAATCTACCTGCACCCCGAACCTTTCTCCATCGAAAACGGTCTGTTGACACCGACCTTCAAGAGCAAGCGGCCCGTGCTTCGCCGCTTCTTCGCTCAGCACATTGAAGACATGTACGCAAAGAACAGAGCGCCAGCCCCGGGTGATGACAACCAGAATAAATTGTAGGGACCTGTTGATGTTGGGCGAGCGAGGGGCAAGGATGTTATGTGTTATTGTTGGTGTGTGTAAAAATGGATTATGCTAATGCGTTGTTTTAATTCCATTGTGCCTTAATCAAGTTAGTCAGTGAGAGTAGTCAAGTCTAATGCAATAGATTGTTATCATGTTTTATAGTGTTTAACTGCCTTCATTATATTAAAACTACTATGCGTTCGATTTTGTTTTGCTGCATGCAAAGTTGGTAACATGTTTTTCGACGAATTTCAATGGATTATTAGGATTCTTTAAAATTCTAAGTGTGTTTCAGTGGCCCCCGAACAGTTGTATAATATAGGGATAAAACACGACTGTGAGTTTGTATAGCTGATTAAGAGCGAAGAAGAAACTATTACAAAACGAACGCCGAAGGCGTGAGTTTTGTAAT
>LQRL01155911.1:35060-55674 GCA_001703475.1 Hydroides elegans
CTGTGGCGACTGAAAGCAAACACATTCGACAATAAAAATCGCATTTACGCTTCATACGCGGAAGCTCGTTTTTCTTATACATTTAAGCGCAAACCTTTGTATTATATCGTCAACCTTATGTTGCCGATTATATTTCTGCTCCTGATTACATTTGGTGTGTTCTGGCTGCCGGCAGAAAGTGGCGAAAAGGCTTCTCTCGGAATCACTGTTTTGTTGGCATCGTCGGTGTTTCAGCTTATTCTGACAGGTCACATACCTGTTAACTCGGATGTTACGCCTAATATCAGTGAGTTGATTTTCAATATATCAAATATGCCACACTTTACAAATAGACCATTTTATTTTTGTAATGGTATGTTAAGCTTGCTAATAAGAGCAAATCACGCACAGCAAAAGCAATGCATCACAACTCATAATTGCAATATCCTTATAGACTTCTAACTAATAAATATGACATTTTTACATCGAGGACACCTATTAATGCATAAGCATAACTATATAATTACTGATCTTCTAATGCATCAATTTAATACATTGGTGCGCCCTTTCATAATAATTACTTTTTCCATGACAAGTGCATTAGCTTCCTTGCAATAATCGTTAATTTTATTACTTTCAACGGCAATTCTCATCGTATAAAAATAAATCACTTCCATACCCGCTTTATGAACTAAAATATCCCATCATAATATCTCATTATACTAACGTTAGGTTACGTGATCAACTAAACAAAATTAGGGAATTAGGAATTGCGTAGGTTAGTAGCAGAGCGCTCGCATCGTAATCTCCTGAGCCCCGGTTCGAATCCGACCCGGAAGGTTTGCTGGAAATGTCATGGGCTCTGACATCGACTTACAGAACTGCAATGTATTACCTTACTATCCCAGCAATCTAAATTCGGTCTTAAAGTCTCGGAATCTCCTTCAAAACAAACAGAATGAAATTATAAATATAAAACTTTTTTTTTCAGTGAAACTTGTAATGACGGTGATGATCCTCTCCACATGTGCTCTCATCAGCGCCATGATCACCATCTACCTCTCTTTCCACTCACCCGCCGTTCGTGTACCCAGGCGAATCAGGTTCATTGCTTTTAACGTGCTGGCCAAACTCTTCTTTCTACGCCAAGAAGTCCCAGAGGAACCTGAATTTTCAAGAGAGGGACCAAAGCGCATGGAAAAGAACAAAGTTAATGTTGTTGACTTGGTTAAGCCTGAATCGACACAGAAGAAGCGGGTTGGTAACGATGATTTAGAAATGATGAGGTGTGACTTGATGATTTTGAAGGAGGTTGTTATGAATAAGGAGAAAGAGGGTTTTGTTGTGGAGGAGTGGAAGTGTTTGGGGAAAATTATTGATAGGCTGCTCTTCTGGTTGTGTACCGTAGTATTCTTGATTACGGTACTCAGCATTATGAGTTACGATTAATGGGTGGCGCGGAAGTCAAACATAGAAACGGACCACGAAATTAAAATGATGACATAACAGAAAACAACTCATCATATAAACACTTATAATCGTAGTTTTAATTTTTTGTGGTTGTAGCTTATTTCTATTTATTTAAACTTCACATTAAATGTGCTAAAATGTTAAAAACTATGTAGGGATATCTAGCTGAAACTTTATAGAAGGAATAAATAATTATATTTAAAGCCTATCGTTCATTAGTATGTTTTAGTTACCAATCGAAATATCTTTCAACGTCCCAATTTACATAGGTTTTCTATTGGTACACTGTTGGTAACCGACTCACAAAAGTATGAACATTTTAATGTTTTCTTCAAGAAAAAGTTGAAAATGTTTTTCCTTGTATAGTGTCAATTTTTTGGTACACCTTTTCATTTAAGGTTTTTCTAAGGTTAATTAGAAACGACAAAATCCCTCTTTCTTTTTAAACAACGAGACAAATAAGGGTACAAAAACATGAAATTATATGTTAATATTATTAAGTACTAATCAAAATGTGACATTATATAGATAATCAACCACAAACAAAAGCTTCCTGGTATTATAGGATTATTGTGTTGATTCTAATGTAACTATCATTACTTTAAGCACTTGGACAATGTATATTCACAATTGTTAAGAGGAAATTATATAAAAGGCGCTTAGGGAGGATTAATATAAAATCATTATAGAAATCGAAAATCATAAGTAAAATAATTAAAAGATTGATGGAAGGGATAATGATATAGAAGGGATAAGCTAAAAGTGCTTGGCTTAGTCATTCTGTTTGTGATAAGGACTGTGGGAGGTGACAGAAATAAAACAAATATTAAATGAAACGTATACCATCATCAGATCATAAATGCTTGGATTTCATAACTTTTTTCCTTAGTTATCACGTATAACCAATTTTCTTGATAACCGAGGATATTTAACAACAATCATAAAAATAAAATTACGACGTAGACTAAAGAACTAACAGTTATTGATCACAGCTTTTTTATTAGAAGTCTATGGTATCGTAACTAGAGAATCGGTTGCATTGTTTTTTTTCAGATGTACAGTGTAATTTGGAGAAGTCAATCATGATAAAAAAGATTTCAGTACCACTCAAAGTTTCAAAATTTGTTTTTTTTTAAACTACAAACGCGCTCAATACGTTTTATAATGTTATTAGGAGACGATTCTAAAAAGACAAACGCGACGTACATTAACCTGAATATGTGAATTTGTCTCGACCATTCGTCTTGCTCATTGTTGTGGCTCGCCTGACGAAAAAAAGCTCATGGTCTGCCTATACGCATGCACTCTTTTTATCATTTCACATGCCCATTTTGACCCGTCTGGTGCTTTCGTGGATATAGTCTAGGCAGAATGTGAGGCAGCTTCTTAAGTGAGCTGTCCACGCGCCCAATGCTACGCTATTACATTTGATTCCAAATAGATGATTTATTATGCTTTAAACGTAGAGCCTTTCAAAACCCAATTTGTGATTCGCACGTATTTGTACGAGTGTAATATAAACCTTTTTTAATAATCATGTTTTTTGCTTACATGATCTTTTGTATTATCAATTCAATCAATCAAACCGCCATTCACACGAGTTTCATTTTAATAATGCATAATCTTGTATAGAAAAAAAACTGATTCTGTTCGTTAAATGGTTGTTTACTGTGTGTTATACACAAGCAATGACAATGTGAAAGGTCTACATGTTGAGAACCATCTATTTTAATACTATTATATTATATGATTGGAAATATAAAGAAAACATATATTATAAATGTAGCAGTCGTTACTGTTTATAAAACTGTTGTTTAATAGAATTTATATCGCATACATTTTTAATGTATGTAGTATTATCTAACTATTGCAAGAACATTGTCTTTTGTATTCAGATAGTCTCATAAATGTGTTTAAGATGGACTTTGATTGGATTGGTATTATACTAGTTTTGTTGCAATTAGAGTTAGGTAAGTATTGATTATATAAAGTTATTCATTTTCAATAAAGGTTACTTTCTACTATGAATTACCCCGTTTACTTAATTCGTAATCATAATTATAATACATGTTGAAAACCTACATGTGTATGTATTCCATAAAACATCATCGTGAGCCCTAATTACTTCAATATTGCTCATTGATATCATTTATGTTATTTTTTCAAGGCAAGGCAGCCATTGCTAGAATTTATATTGGCTGTTTGAATAATGCATACTGAATTAAAATATAAAACAGTTCATTAAATTGCACTCAATTATATGTTCAAATGATTCTCAAATGACATGTTATTACGGGAGGTCACTTTTGGCTTTATTATCACTAACCACTGTTTTGGATTTAGCGCTAATAATATTGAATATTGAAATAATATTGAATTTTAGGAAATGCCTGCTGGTCAAATACAGAAACCTGCCTTATTGAAGACTTACTTAAAAACTACTCAACGCAAGCAAGACCACGACTCAATTATAACGACACAATAACTCTCAATGTCTCATACAATTTGGGTTCTCTCTCCAATATTGTGAGTTGTAATCATCTATATTTCTTTTTTTTTGTGGCATGATTTAAAACAATATATGCACAACAAAGTTGTTATTGGAAATATAGTGATGAGTCAGTACATACTTACTTTAACTACGATTCTTAATCAATATTTAGTCAAGGTGAAGAGTTGTAAATGAACATTTCATTTGATAAAACCTCAAAACAAAAATCTAACTTAGAATTCTTAGTAATAAGCAATGTTCTACGGTAAGATATTTTAAAATTTATTGGTATCCTCATTCCTGAAATGAAAGTGAAGTGTAAATTATAGCATAGATTCACAATAAATCACTACTGTGCTGTCGAAAAATTGTACTTTATATCGCATATCTCTTTCAAACAACATTGTTATGTGTGTCTTATAGATAATAATGTAAATTAAAATCAGGCAAAAAGCGCTTCGTCACCTATTCAATGTTCTGTGCTGTTCATAATGTGTCGTGAGAATGAGTAGCATGAATATATGTGGAGTATGTGAATGTGAGAAATGGTGAAATGAATGCAGAAAAATGCTTTAAAACAATATTCGCTTACAATTGTTACGAATGAATTATTATCAATAGAATTCTTGAAACGAAACAATTGATTTTCAGTACAAAATAACTGAAAGCCAATTTATGATAAAATTGATACAACATATTTATCTGTCTTTTTCCTATTTTTTTCCAGAATACCGGAGATGAAACCATGGAAACAGTGGGTTTTTGGATCGTGGTATGCAAAATTCATTTATCACTTAATATCATGCTTAATAAAGAACAAAACTATATAATTCCAATGCGCAATAACCTTGAACAATTATATAAATAATAATACAAACATAAAATAATCCAGTGTGTTTGTGTATGATACTGCTAAATTTACTATTTTTTTATAATTCAACTAAAAAATGTTAATCATTATAGCATTTTAAAACTTGTAAGATTTATCATAATTTAGGAATGGTTTGATGACTTGTTAACGTGGGATCCAGCAGATCACGGTGGCATTACCCAGTTACACTTAACGGCGAACTTAATCTGGCTTCCAGATGTTTATGTCCAAAACAGGCAAATATATATTTAATTTTTTTACTTTTCAATATTTTGTAGCTTTAACAATAATGATTAATTATAATTTTAGGAGCGTCCGTTATAAAATGGAAGCCTAGGGGTCGTATGTCGGTTCAGATAATACACAGTAATTATCAGTTATCATTTTAGGCAATTAGTAAATAAAAGTAGCTATTTCAAACTGTTTCATGTATACTAATGACACTTTAGACCGTATAAGAGCGCAGATAGAAAGCATATCATAAGTATGTATTGACTCATGCTTTTGATACATAGTCTGTTTCTGATTATTACAGTGTCAACGGCTACTTTGATGATTCGTTCAAAAACGATTTCAAAGTGTGGCTTGGTAGCGATGGATATGTTGTATGGGAATTTGGAGGAATTTTTATAACACGCTGCAATATACAAATGAGACTGTATCCGTACGATACACAGACATGCGAGATAATCCTAGGTCTATGGATATACACCGATACCTTTGTTAATATAAGTGTACTTGATCCGTTAATGAATCAAAAAGAATTCAAAAATAGTCTGTGGAAGCTTAAAGCTAGCACTTTCACCAACCAAAATCGAATTTTCGAGTCATACGCAAACGCACGTTTCTCTTACACGTTCAAGCGCAAACCTTTGTATTATATTGTCAACCTGATGTTGCCGATCATATTTCTGCTCATGATTGCACTTGGTGTATTTTGGCTTCCGACGGAAAGTGGCGAAAAAGCATCGTTAGGGATCACAGTATTGCTTTCGTCATCCGTGTTTCAACTCATTCTTACTGGTCACATTCCTGTTAACTCGGATGTCACGCCTAATATCAGTAAGTTCACATCCATCGATTGGCAATATATCATCAATGCTAGATGTCACAAACATGTCATTTTTTCTGTAATCTTGTATTAACATACTATTTTGAGCAAAGTATACACAGCAAAAGCACTGAACTTCACCCTAACTATAGTTTGCATACCTTCTTACTATCTTGTGACAAAACATATGTTATCACTTTTCAAAATAATTACCAATTACAGGTATTCATTTTCATATAGTAACTTTTTTTGCAAACATAGGACGTTATATGAAACATACCTTTTCCATGTACATGGACGGTACTAACACTTTACATAAAGAATGGATTTATTTTCAGTGAAACTCGTAATGACCGTGATGATCGTATCCATATGTGCCCTGGCCAGCTCAATGATCTCGATCTACCTCTCCTTCCAGTCGCCCGCCATTCGCGTGCCTAGGCGAATCAGGTTCATTGCATTTACCGTTCTGGCTAAACTATTCTGTCTGCAAACAGAAGTCCCAGTGGAACAAGATGTTTCAGAGGAGGGATCAAAGCACATGGAAAATAACAAAGTGAATGTTATTGAATTGGATATGCCCGAATCAACACAGAGGAATTGGGTTGGTAACGATGATCTACAGGTCATAACGCGTGATCTGATGATGTTGAAGGATGTTGTTATGAAAAAGGAGAAGGAGAGCTTTATTGCGGATGAGTGGAAGTGTTTGGGGAAAATTATAGACAGGCTGCTCTTTTGGTTATGTACCGTAGTATTCTTGATAACGATACTCAGCATCATGACTTATGAATAACGTGCTATGAGCTAACATAGAAACGGACGCTTGAAACAGAACAAAATAAATACGGACTTTCTGGCAATTCACTTTGCAATTTATGCTGCATATATGTTAGTCATTTTCTGTATCTTAAGCGTTTGTTCTCTATCGCAATTGTTCTATATACAATGGTTGCCTGATAATCATAATATGAATACGAGCAATAACAGAAAAATTATATTCAAACAAACATAAATTAAGTCGCGGGCTCTGATGATTTAGCAATACTATAAAAATAACTTATATATAATGCAAACAATATATTAAGCTGCTAAAATAAAATTTCAAGCTAGAACTTGCTATTCATTTTTGAAATAGGTTTGGCCCCTCTTTTGAGTTCATGTTGTCATTACATTTTACTGAACTGACATTTTACATCTAAATCATATCCATTTAATACATACGTATCTTAGAGATTAGATTATACAAAATAGCCAAACTAGTCTTTTGGATGCATTGCGCTGGTCTGTATTGACAATAACATTCACAATCGGATCCAAAAGGCAGAAAGAGCTATGAAACTTTCGAGAAGTAAAAATATTCTGGTCCCACAGGGTATTTGTATGCATGCAGAAACTCAGTTGAAAAGCCCAGTCATGATTAATAAAAAATACACTTTTTGAAAATAAACGCATGATTCATACTCGGACCGCCTATATTGCTCTATATTTTAGGGTTGTATGTTTAGAGTGATGATGTCAGTTTCATGGGTTTTGTTTGCACCAATCCTACTTAACTATATACTAAATCTAAGTATATGGAGTCGTACAAAACAAATGGATGTTAAACGTCTTTCTATACTGTTAGAGATTCAACCCTTCGCGACCCAATATTGGGCCACTTGGGTTAACATATCATTAACTGTTATCCAACACATGATAACGGTTAGTTTGATGGTTGCTAAACGTTCGACAGCTAGTTTTGAAGGTTAGTTTCGACTGAAAACTAGTTTTTAACCAACTTAAAGACTTAAGTATCAAAGGCACATAATAGCATTTTAGTTTTAAACACCGTAAGACAATTTTACAAACCATCATTAGACATCAATGGTTATTTATATATTTTTTGGTAACTAAAAGAAGTTCCAAATCGGTTCAACCATGCGCATTCAATCAAATAAAATTCATCTTATTGGGCTTGATCTTAACAGGTTTGACATATGGTTTGAGGCATAGTGTGACAAATGTGTCTGCATCCTATCCTTTATTCTATAAGAGCCTGAGCATTTTCATATACTTCGAACATGTAATTTATAGGATACGTTTTATATTCTTATTCATATTTGGCATTTTTTAAACTTCATATATTTATGAATATAAGACATCTTTGTAATCGGGTAATCGTGTAAACTAATCGTCATAGTTTACATTTATCAATTTGATTTGAATGTGCATCGGTTCACTGTTATTCGTCATAAAACCCAGACATTTTCACAGTTTATTCATAATCTTTTTTAGTATTATTCTCTTCTCATACACATGTATATACACCAAATAAAACTCTCAGCTATAACTGCAAATGAACCATTAACTGTTTGCTATAGTATGTAATACGCATATGTCTTGATTGGTATTTAACAACCAGTAAATCAAATTAAATTGATATTCATTCCTTGCTAACTAGATAGCTAGATGCTGCATACAAAAATATAATATACTCTTTTTCATTACAATCAATTTTAAAAACTCCCATTTATTTCAGTAGGTTTCATAATACGTCGTAGGGACGGCATCAGGTGACCAGGGGGTAACGTCGCGGTTTGACCTCTTTCCGGCCTCTTATTCGCATCGCAGACGTCGCGACGTACACTACATACTCAGACGGGCGTTGTAGTGTTTAAGGTTTCAAATAGAACTTCGCTCTAATATTGCAATTAGACGTCATCCCGACGCATGATCAATATGTGCCGTCTAAGAGAAAAAAGTATTTTCATAGCAGTCCAACCCTTCCGGTCAGTCTACCGAAAAACCGCGATAACCTTATTATATCAGTTGTTATATTTCTCCGCAAAATGCGAGTCCCGTCCGCTATTACTGTCTAATGTGTTAATATTTAGCGCCATCAACTTCCCTTTCTCCAAACAACCAAATTGCATTTAAATAATGAACGATACCGATCAATAGCTATACGTGCTGTTATTTCTCTCATTTCTCTCATACATTTTGTGAAGTGAAAGTTCCAGTATCAGAAATAAAAGGTGTGCTTGTTTTCTGGGATGTTGAGGTTCATTTTTTTAAATTCTATATAACTTTTTTAAATGTAATTTTGTATTCAAGTAGGGCTGTGTTGGGTCGCTTTCCCGTACACCTCAAGTCAATACCCGACTCAACCCGATACCCGACTCAGGTTTCCAGAACATGTTTTCCTTGGGGTCTTATTCAAGATTTACTCTGCAGGATATACTGTAAATGCATAATGGAATATAAAGTAAACAGAAATATCTCGTTCATTTTTATTCAACTGACAGTACCTGTTGAAAACTTATTTCAAATGTTTTAGATGCCAGAAACAGTTTAATGAGAATTTGAAATAACAATGGGATTCAAAAATATTTTAATTGGAGTTAAATCATCTTTCATGCTTCCAATAATACAACCTCCCGGGTACCCGATGCGAGTTTCCGGTACCCGAATACCCGGGATACCCGACACAGCCCTAAATTCAATGGTGGTAAGATATTTTGGCATTCCACTCTCCACGTGTATGTGGACTTGTATGTCTTTTATCCAACTATTAGTAATTCATTTATGACATTTTGATCTTCATTCAAAATCTATACTTACCTTCCTGAATTCTAAACTTATCTAACATAGGGGCACAGCTTAAAACAATATATTCCAGTACTAAGAGTCTATTTCATTGAATATAATAATAATCTAGTTCATATGAACGTGTCATTCTAATGCATAAGGCAGATATCCTTTATGATAAGAGTCAATAATATTTGTTAATAAAACAATTAATTATCACACTTATCACAACATGTGTTATGGTAACTACATGGTATAACTCAACTCATTTATAAAATCTAAAAGTGATTTTGGCTCTTAATAAGTCACTTCTTACATGTATATAATCACTTGCAAATATAAAATCAACTGGCGAATAAGTCGAATAAGCTATACATATGACTTCGATTCGTGACGTTCATCACAAATCAAATATTATGTTTTATATATTATTTTTTTATATTATATTAAATAGTGGTAAGATATTATGACATTCCTCTCTCCACGCGATCTACAGCACTTGTATGTCTTTTATCCAACCATTAGTAATTCATTTGTAACATTTTGATCTTAATTTAAAATCTATACTTACCTTCCTGAATTCAAAATTATCTAACATAGTGGCACAGCTTAGAACAATAGATTCCAGTACTCAGAGTCTATTCAATTGAATATAATAAAAATGTCTAGTTCAAATGAACGTTCCACCCTAATGCATAAGGCAGATATCCTTTATGATAAGAGTCAATAATATTTGTTGAAATCAACTGACGTATAAGTCGAATAAGCAATATCATATGTAGGAACATATGACTTCGATTGATGACGTTCATCACCAATCAAATATTATGTTTTATATATTAATTTTTCATATTATATTATTATTTTTTAACATTTATCACATTTAAAAAATAACATATGTATACATTGTATGAATATATATACAATGAGAAAAATATAAATATCATTTAACAAAGTCGAAATATATTTATAATTTACGGTGATTACGTGGATATAACGTCTATTCATAAGTCATGATGCTAAGTATCGTAATCAAGAAGATCACAGTACATAACCAGAACAGCAGCCTGTCGACAATTTTCCCCAAACATTTCCACTCATCCATTACAAAAGCCTCCTGCTCTCTTTTGATAACAATATTCTTCAAAATCATCAAATCACATCTCATGACCTCTAAATCGTTACCAACCCACTTCGTCGGGATCGAATCGGATGCATTCAAATCGATTATATTGACTTTGTTCTTTTCCCTGCACTTTTCTCCGGCGCCAGCAACATTTGGTTCCTCTGGGACTTCTGTTTGCAGAAAGAAGAGTTTGGCCAACACGTTAAATGCAATGAACCTGATTCGCTTAGGTATGCGAGCTGCGGGCGACTGGAGGGAGAGGTCGATGGAGATCATTGCGCTTGCTAGGGCAAAGGTTGAGACGATCATCACGGTTATTACGAGTTTGACTGAAAAAAGTATTTTATTTCTTGTGTTAAAACAGTTAACACTAATGTATGCTTATGCATCCATTATGTACTATTTCTTTATTTTAACAACTGAGTGTATCCGTAAGCAAACTATGTTATGGCGTATCATATATTGTGCGCCGTATATTGTGCATTGTAATTAGCGTATCGTATCGAGAATCACAATATGGTGTTCTAAAATTCATATCGTGTTCATTAATAAGTCATTAATTCACACTAGTGACGTAATCCTATTGTATTCATCGTCCATTATTTTCTAAAAATGGACTGTTAGGAGTACATTATTTTTAGATACTAGACAGTTTGTCAATATCTAAAATAATGAGCTCTTATCAAACCATTCGTTAAAAATAATGAAACAAAGGATGAAATATATATCCTGTATTTAACTGTTTCACTATACGAAACAATTTAAATTTATTTCTATCTTCAAGTTCCTGTTTTTTTTTCATAAAAAATAATTTAGGATTCTATCCTGCAAACGATAAAAAATTATTATTATTTATTATTATCAAATAATTATATTCATTTAGTTTACGATCTTTTGGGAGAGATTTCGTTTTTAGAACTAATGTTGTTGTATTTACCCATATCCAGATCAATATTGAAAAAGTCTATTTGATTTAATATTGCTGACAAGTCTTTACTAAACCCCGCCCCAATGACAGATGAAGGGCTTCACGCAACAGTGTTTTGAGTTTAAATAGTTTTTACACACTACGTTGCGGAATATATCAAACTGTAGCGTGATAATAGATCACGTTCACAGTGAAATGATCTTTCAAACTTTGTTTTTAATATATATAAATACACAAACTATCTGAAGTTTTTTTCATCAGATAACGTTTTAACCGATCACTACTTAGTGAACAATCGGGTCCTTTTTCCACATTGCGAACTGTCGCACATAGCCATTCAATTTGCCGTTTATGTAAGACCGCCCTTTTACATCGATATTTGAATATTTATAATCGCCATTCCCCCTTTACAAATGCATGCTTTATAAATGAAGTCTATTTCTAATAATTCTATTGCCACTAACATTATGGTTATTTGAAACTTTGGGCTCTAATGACCCTTGCTATATATAATATACAGACTTCTAGTCTATGTATGATATACAAAGTGATCTGAATGCTTTATTATATAATAGAGCCTTATAAAACATGCGTACAATTGAAACATTTGAATGACTTTTGCATTGAACAGGACAGTCTACAGAATTGTCTCGTTTTTATTGAAAATTAAGTCTGATAATGTGCTCAGAGAGCCCATTAATAGGAATATATGACAGTTTTTGTGGCTGCGCCTCGAAATTGTCCCATATTCTTATTAATGGACTCTCCTATGAATGAACATTATCCTATACTTGATACTATAACAGTTGTCATGCATGCTGTTGAAAAAAAACTGTTGAGAAAATCTATTATATTGAATGTTTTTATAATGCAATGTTTTTCGTCTGACATATTGGGAATACGTTTACACTTACTTATATTAGGCGTGACGTCCGAGTTCACAGGTATATGACTTGTGAGAATGAGCTGAAACACGGATGATGCCAATAAAACCGTTATCCCTAACGATGCTTTTTCGCCACTCTCCGCCGGAAGCCAGAACACACCCATTGCAATGATAAGCATAAATATTATAGGTAAAATCAGGTTGACGATATAGTATAACGGTTTACGCCTGAACGTGTAAGCAAAACGAGCGTTTGCGTATGACTCGAAAACTCTATCTTGATTGGTGAATGTGTTTGCTTCCAACTGCCACAGGCTATTTTCAAACGATTTGTGATTCAGCAACGGATTAAGCACACTTATATTTACAAATGTATCTGTGTACATCCAAAGGCCAAGAATTAACTCGCATGACTGGGTATCATAGGGATATAGTTCTATATGTATATCGCAACGGGTGATAAAAATGCCTCCAAATTCCCAGATGACAAATCCATCGTTGCCAACTAACACTTTGAAATCGTTTTTGAAAGTATCATCATAGAAACCTTTGACACTGAAATTATAAGACAAAACATAATATATTACTGGAATATTAGGCATTTTTATAAAGTAACATACTCAATAGGCGTTCTGTATTTTGTGAAAACATATCTTATATATTAAAGAGAGTTACATTTTTACTTTAGTTAACTAATGGTATAAAATTAAAACTGTAATTTCAGTTGTAATCGGTGAAGTTGGACACGAAATCCCGAGCAAAATAAGCTTGAATGCTATCAATATAATAGTAATACCCGCCCCAGATAAATTTTAATGTAAAATCTGAGTAAATTGTACACTTGTATTTTATTCACAACTGACCATATCATATATTTAATTCAAATCTGACCAAATTATATATCTAAGTCATATTTGCCTGTTTTGGATATAAACGTCTGGCAACCAAACTTGGTTCGCCGTTAGGTGTAGTTGAGTAATGCCGCCATAAGCTGTTGGATCCCATGTAAACAACTCATCGAACCATTCCTAGAGTATAACATGTGTATATATTCATGAGAGCGCTGTATTAGTTTATAAATATGTCTAATAACCAGTTGATTATTAAATATGTATTTAAGGAGGGGCACTCAACGATTCATTTTAAAATTGATCTCAATCTATGTATTATTTAGCGGAAGATAATAAGATATCTTTGAAATAAGCTTAATACACTGGGTAGCATCCAAATGTTTATTCTGAAGTTACAAGCAAGCAACCTAGAAAAGCTCCTGCAGGCAACTATACAATTTCCTATCAAAATAAATATTTCACGAAATCACATGTGTATAAAGTTTTTCGCTCAAAAATCCGTTTAAAGAGAATAAATTTAGATACATCTACATCGGTTTATCTACTTTCAAACATGATTCTAAAATTAAATAATCGTTTCGAAACAAACCACATTTACCCGAATAAACCGTAAAGCACCCTCGTTTAAGATATCGCTATCATATATTAAATCATTGGATGACTCTTGTTATCCGAAATGTATAATCTATGCTGCACAAAGCGATGCTTTTCTCTTAAAAAGAATTAATCATATTAAATAATTAGCATCTTATGATATATTTATGAACTGGCCACACGGAAACCTGTTTAGCGTATTTCTACTAAAAGAGCCCAAAAAAGAAATAGGTCACTATATATAGCACAAAAATCATAGCATATATATCCAATATTTTATATCGTAATAAAACTTATTCTCCCTTAGTCTCTTCTATTCATGCGTGAAATTTGGGAGTTATCATGGATCAAACCACAGTGGGGTCACTATTATATTATTGAAAACTGTTATGGAAATAAGCATGATTATCCGAAAAAAAGTTTTTAAAAACTCGTATAAGGAAAATACTAAGGTTTCTTACGATATAACAATATTGAACCTATATTCTATACTTTTGATGCTATGGTCAAAATATATAGTGGCTACTTTCTTTTTAGGCTGGATTTAGCTAATTGCGTTTTCTTGTGTAATGGGAAATATCTAGCATCTAGCGGTAAAAAACACAACAAGCGTATTTGGAATTTCCCACAAGGAAAACACTGGAAAACATGGTTTCTTGGCGCAAAAAAAATCAAAACGATTTCTATGTGGCCAGGCCCTTTCTATGATAAGGAAAATGTCAATTAATTTAATCATGATTGATAGTAATAAATAATTTTACAAACCACAGTCCAGTAGCCAACGGTTTCCATGGTTTCGTCTCCGGTATTCTAAGAAAAGAGAAAAAAATTAAGATATATTTGATAAATATTCTTATATTATTATAATTTCAAGAATGACTTTGAAACTAAAATCTATAATTTCACTCAAAATGTCCACCGATTATAAGGCACCCAACATACCTTCTATCCAAAATCAAGCATATTTCGATTCAATAAATAGAGAAAGAATTTCGCAGATTACAACTTACAATATTGGAGAGGGAGCTCAAAGTGAACATGACATCGAGAGTTATTGTGTCGTTATAGTTTAGCCGTGGTCTTGCTTGCGTTGAGTAGTTTTGAAATAAGTCTTCGATGAGACAGGCTTCTGTATTGGACCAGCACGCATCTCCTAAAATAGTTGTATATTATTACCCCGACGATAAATCGACATCCTTGGATATAAACCGAAACCAAAAGTAACCTTTCGTGAAAATATAATGTTGGGAAGTCATTCAAACATAGTTTTTACGATGTTTAAAACACTATTTATTATTCTAAAAATGAATATAAATTCTAGTGATTACAACAAAGAAAATAAAAAGAAATAAAGATAACACGAGCAAGTAAACCTTTATAAACGTTACTAGTTAAAGTAAAAATGAAGTATAGTTTGAATTAATAATATCATTTGTGTATTTTACATATAGATTTTTGACCTATTTTATTATGATAACGTAGTTAATAATATAGTTAAATCAAAGTACGATGCAGCCAAACTCTTTAATTAAAAAAAAGTAAATAAATATAATATAAATGCAAAAAGGTACCTAACTCAGATCGGAATAAAATTATTATAATGCTTATCCAATAAAAGTCCATATTGAAACGCTTATGATACGCTTGATGCAAAACACCATGTAATTGCAATTAATCTAATATGGAATTCGAAAAGAAGGTATACAACCAATGGTTTATCCAGCGATTATTTTGTAAATAGTAAAAGCTAGTTAACGTATTTGTTGTTGTTGAATAATCTTGTCCATATGCACAATATGGCATTAACAGAGATGGCTCATGTCAATTTGACATTTTCAATATAATATAATGAATAATTAGTATTAAACTTGATTGATGCTATTTTTAAAGTTGATCATAATTCAAAGTAAATAGGATCAGGTTTGGCTTAAAAAAGTAAATAGTTTTGTAATGTGTTGCAAAGAAAACACACGTCAATAGGAAACATATATTTGAGTAGCAAACGCGTTTTAGAGACGGTATGCTCTACATCAGCAGGTGCGACTTTCACATTGGAATTAACGATATATTGTATCTATTAATTTGCTTACTCATAAAATATATCCTGGAGACTTAATTACTAGATCATTCATTTGTGTTATTAATAGATGAGGATACAAACCATTTTAATGCCTCAGTGATGCAACATCTGTAGACATCTCACGCATATTATTACAGTAACCAAAGACTAAGCCTACCAGTGTGTCGATACTCAGGTTAAATTTGAATTCAGTTTTATGCATGCTGGGAAGAAAACTAAGGTGTAACGACCTACAAATTGGACGTGAATATGTGGAAAGTGTAACCTCGATATATCTATGACACCGAATCCATAGTTCATAAAAAGTCCTTGTTTTGTCATACTGTCGTTGCTGTTAACGACAAGTTTAAATGACGTACCACTGTCTTTTGTATATATCGGCCGTATTTTGATGACAATATGGTCCGTGTACCTACAGTCCATTCGATCTATTTCAACATGAAACTTGATATAAAAACCTTTTAGTGTCAATTCATTGGTATATCTTTAAAAAAAAGTTAAAAACAAACAATACCCTTTTTATATTTTATGTTTAATTTATGAAGTACAAACGAAAATGTGTATGTAAACGATAATGAATCAAATGGTGTAGTCTGATAACTTATTATAATCAAACAATTATTTTAAATAACCAACACAATATATAAAAATACATATATATTAAGCTGCTAAAAGTGTAATAAACTATTATGGGGATATCTGAGGCATTATACATACACATCTATAACAGTATACGTAATGTTATGTGATTTGGAAATAGTGAAATAATCAATATCATACAATAATGCATTTTTAAATTGACCTTCACAATAATACATTGCAATTAACTCTGAAGAAAACGTTCAATTATAGTTATAAAACGTCATTTTAAGCCGACACAGAATAATCCCACGAAAATGTCGCTTTGAAGCCGAACATTCTTTTGAAGGCATTTCGCAGATCCTTGCTGACGATGAAATTCACAATCGGATCCAAAACGGCAGAGAGAGCGAATGAAACGTGTGAGTAGCGAAGAATTCTGGTTACCATCGGGTACTCGTAGGCATTCAGGGACTCCGTGGTATAGCCAACCTGTGATCATTTTTATTCAATTCTTATAAAGCGCATAATAAAAATAATATATCTCAAAGCTCTTTACAACAATTACACATATTTATCGATGACAAAATATGTTTTTTCTGTAACATATTAGGGTTTTTATACTTGATTTAAACTTACTATAAGTAAAAGATTAGCTGCAAAGTTACTTATGATTTAGAAAAGGATAACTAAAGTGCAATAACTTCATTCTTTGCAACAGTAAACAAATATAACAAGTTAAATATAATATAACAAGTTGGTGAAGGTTATACTTGAATTCATACTTCACTTCCAAATGGATTGTCATGTGACGATTTGATATCACTTTCATTCATGGTTTCATTTTTAGGACTAAGTTCATATAAAAAACTTGTTTCTTTTCCTTTTAATATTTCAGTAGAAATCTTGACTGTACTAAACAATTCATGTTCATGCACATTGTGATTGTTTTACTACTAATATTTACATCGCAATGCATGATTATATTTAAGTACATTTTATGTATATCGCTAATTTACCTGAAAAATTATGGTTCTTGTCAAAAAAGCAGGAATGTATGTGCCCCAAAATGTTCCGGATACCAAGAGAATCAACCTAAACAAAAACACTTAAGTCATGGACTACAATGAAATCACAGGCTTTGACTATAATAAAATTACTTGTTTAAGAATGGAATTGCTTTAACTACTAGACACCACATAATTCTAAATCCTAAACTGCGAGCTAACAGGAAAACGAAAAACAACAACATTTAGCAAGCGACGGCAACATATAGCTTACGTTAGCCTTTCATAATAAAAACAATTTCCTTATCTGAACTAAATTGAATGTAATGTGATACGAAAATTGCAATAGATGAAATTACGTAAATGTCACAATTTACCCTCAAACATAATGTTAAGCATAAAATAGATGAAATGATGAAATAAAGTAAATTCAACCATAACTTGAACCTTGAACATTCGTAAGGCATCCGATGGTTGCTTTATTATTACTTGTTTTTACCAAAGTGTCAATTATATAACCCGTTGCTATGACTTATTAAATACAATACAGTATTAATCTATAACATTACACGTACCTTAATCCTTTGCTCAGTGCCTGCGCCCTAGCTTTTGCCTGCGAATACTCGTGTCGTGACGCGGTCGATTGACCCGGTTTGACATTGCTGATTTGGTTTAGCGTCATCTTAATCTTGAAGATGCTAAAGCCAGTGCTGATTATAGTTGGGAGTACGAACAGAATCAGGTTCATTCTGTTATGCAAGGTCTGGTTCGATGAAACGCATGTACCGTACACAGGCTGGAGGATTCGTTCGGTTGTTACGTATTTCATGTGAACGTACGTTTGGGTGACTATGGTAATGACGACCGATTTTATAATAATGAATTTGAGTGACATATAGCGTTGATACGTAAATGGCCTGCAAAAGAATAGGTATTTCTCCAAGGCAATAAACGCTGTGAATAGAAGCGTGCAAAAGAAAAGCGCAATGACGACATTGCCCAATATACAAATCGCCCACTCAGGCATGTTTTCCACGTTAAGATAAAGCAAAATATGGAGGCATGATACAAATCCAAATATCATATCAAACACCGCATAAGCCGCCCGAATGAAGAGATTGGGCTTGTGAAACTGGCGGTGCCTTTTGATAAGGAATATGACGACACCATTAAATAATACGGAGCATACCGCTATAACTGTACAGTAAATCGATATATTTATGTTGTCCTCTCTGTTAAATATAAGTTTATTTTGTTTTCGCTTCTGTCCCTGTGTTTCATTGAAATTACTTGAATCAACAGTAAAGTTGTCCAAATCTTCCAACCATTCATTCTCGATTGAGAAATTTGATTCCATAATCATTCCTATAGTAAATTGTCTTAACTTTAACTAAACTGTCTTCTACACCTCTGAAATACTACAAATACCACACAGTCATTTTATGTGTATTTATATTAGTGCAGTTAATTGCAATTAACATATTCATTGAGCATATATAACAATTAATTTCACTTATCGATTCGCAGAAATCCTTCTTATTCTTATTCTGCTAATATATTTCCAGGCGTGGGATCATGGTCGCCGATATAGTAATAATAAGATTGTAAATTAGTATTGTTGGTGTAAATGAAATAACCGGTACTATTATCTATTTCATGTCCATGAAACTAGAAAGATGATATAATCCGTCAGGAAATTAACAATTAACAATATAGTAATGCAATTCTGACAGAGTATGAGTACGTATATGTCAATCCAAACTAGGGTGAACCAAGCGGCTGGATAGACGATATCTCGTAACGTATCTTGACCGTCTTATGGTTTCTTTGGTCATCATAGTGTAGGTAGGGCAATAACATGTAAGTTATCAAATGATAGATGTATTGAAATATTGACGTCAACGCGTAGGTTAATATTATATACGTTATTGAATATCATAAGGATGCGTTCATCGGCTTGTGGAATATATGGCGCAAACACTGAAATTGGTAGCATATACATTTATAGCAAACCAACGGAATCATGCTGTTATATGTTATACCAATTTCTGCGTTTGCGACAAAAAGGCCGCTTGTCGATGAACGCGTCCTAATACGGCTGCTAATACAATGCTACTTTAGAAAGGTGGTCTTCATATGCTGTTCAAAACAAGAAACGAAACCACCTTCAGAATGCCATTTCTGTGTTAATGACAATATTTATATATTTTGTTCTTCATTCCACTATTTTAAAGGAACCGATAAACATAGAAGTGGGCCCGCAAAGATTGTCCTAATTTCCTGAAATATTTTTTTGTTTTGATTCATAACTTTCTTATTTATTAATGAATTTTACCCATACTTTTACACAATCTAGATGAATCATTCAGCTATGGATCGCATTTCATATCACACTGGAATGCTCATTTTAATTGCTCGATATTTGACTTTCAAAAACCGTACTATTTGTACAGAGCGCCCGAAATCCTTGTCCTATTTTGAAAATGGGGTTGTTTTATGATGAATATATGATATTGTGGGTGCTGAATGAATATGTAAATTATACGATTTCGTGTTTAAAGTTTATCTAAACGATTTGTGATCCTTAATTTGCAAAAGTAAGTATGAAGATGGGAAAAACAATAAAAAATGAAATACATTTTGAACTAAAACTTATATTTCTGAGCAACAAAGAAATATATAAGTGTCCACTTACTAATTGTTTTGTTTTATGTGGTTATATATTGCCATAGAAAGCGTTTCTAAGCGACCAGTACTTGCATAAAGCGGGCAAAAGTATTGATTTTTATGTGACACTTTATTACCATATAGGGTGCTTATATGCCTTTTTTATTGATCTCAATATTGTGTATGTTGAAGCGATGTGCTCTTTGTGATATACCGTAATTATCGGTGTATAACCCACGGGTTATACACCGATTTTACAAACAAAACACCCAGGTGTGGTTTGTATAATGTTATAATGTTACTGGTAATACAACGATATCATAAACATGGACGTCTCGATTATGGATTTTCATGTATAATGTTACTGGTAATACAACGATATCATAAACATGGACGTCTCGATTATGGATTTTCATGTCAAATACGGTTAAATTTTGTATTGATATATTGATAAAATGACGACA
>LQRL01155913.1:0-18611 GCA_001703475.1 Hydroides elegans
GTGTTGTGTCTTTTTTATGTTGGGATTATTTATTGTGTGGTGTTTTATTTCATGTTGGGTTTATTTCTTGTGTTGCGTTTGTCACGTTTCGGCCATCGTAGAAAAGAGATTTTGAAAAAAAGTGTATACGGCTGAACGATCAAGGGAATCATGTACTGTATATGTGACTATGCAAAATCATTGAGTCATTATTGCAATAATGTGCATTTAATAATAATGGAGTGAGCACCGTTGTATTTTCAAAATAATAGGTAAATGTCGGAAATCACATAGGAAAATACATTAAATTCACAAGAAATATGAAATTGAAATCTGATATGCAATAACAGTTCGACAGAGAACAAATTCGTCACGCCTGCAAATGATAATATTATGAAAGCATTCAATGTTAGCCCCATCAAACTCATATTAAAAATTGTTCAGAAATAAAGGATTGTGGTTTAAAAAGCATGGCCTTGGCCCATTATCTCTGATTTGGCAGAATCGCTTGAATATAACTATTTTGAAACCAAGTTCTATGAATTTTAAGTCGACGTCTAGACGCCCCGACTTTCATTATAAATCCACCCAATCTTTGTGCTATTTGACTCGAAAAGTTTTATTTGTACATAAACAGGTTTAATAAAATATTGTCAATAAATAATAACTTTGTTGGGGATGTTGTTGGTTGCAATATTAGGATGTTGAGCAGACAAGGAGCCATCCTCAGCAGCCTTTCAATGTTTATATATTTCTTTACCCTTTATGCTTTCGTGAGCAGTTGTTGAGCTTATTTTGAACCGCTTCCAATCGTTCAATAAATACATGAACTTGCTCGGAAATCACTATGACCTTGCTTTTCATAAGGATTTCGAAATTCATCGTATTTCCGCAATATTTGATAAAAAATATATTTATAAAACATTTCAAATTACATGTATGTACCGGTAAACATTGTTTCCAATTAGTTTATACTTCTAAATAAAGTTTATACGTCATTTTTGTCATTGAATAGATATCATTCATATCGCATATCGACTGTGACCTATTTGTTGGAATCATGATAGAATTCATGATATAACTTACCTAGTTTTTCCGCATGACCTGTTTAAAATCGTTACGTTGCGCAAACACCATAAAATCCAGGTTGTTACCGTAAGGTATTCGAACTTTATATGCATAAACTATAATTATGCTTTTCAATATAGATAATTTAGAATTGCATATTTAGGTTAATATATGGTAAGATTTTGTAGATATATGTTAATTCGGTTCGTACGTGTATTTTCACATGAACATGTATATTTCTCAGGCAGGGTATCTGCCCAAAAAGTTTCCACCCATAACATTTCCTAAATTGTCAACAAAGGAAAATTGTTTCCATCCATATACAAATTTTGATATTGTTTTCGATACTCTTTATCTTGATTTAAACATTCCATTTTTCCAATTATTGACTAAAAAACAGGAAAACGGGAAAAAGGCCACAGGGTTCAAGCTGCTATTTGACAAATAATATAACTTGATAAGAACATAAACGTTAATTTCATTTTGGATCAAAAACATAATGCTACTAAGCCTATATGATGTTTTTTGTTGTTTCATCAGTTGTAAAATTACCAAATGAGGTCCCAGTTATATAAAACAATTTATACTCCCTAGAATTCTATTAAACCAACTAGCTTTCAAAAAATTGTGTTTTGTGAAACACGGAAAAATGATAAAAAAATATATCGCAGAGAAAAAACACATTTTTTCATTCGCTCTTTCATTGAAGTGTCACTTTCATAACTTATTTAACTCTGATCGCGCTAAATCTAAGAGAATGTAATAATTAGTGATTGTTGTTGATAGTCCCACTTACACATAAGGCGCGTTCACGCAAAAAAATATACAGTAAAACCCCTCTGTAGGGAACACCTTCGGGACCGGCAAAAATGTTCCTTATTCGGGGGTGTTCCGCCAAGAGGGGGTCAGTAATTACGTCATCAAAAATAGGGAATGTGTCGTTTTATTCTCTTTTCTATGTATATAGTGCTATATGTAAATTTAAGCTGTATTAACATAGCAAAATAATCTGTCAAGAAAGATTAGTTTTTTTTACCGTTTTAATTAAGTGTTTTCCTATCAATAAATTAAACACATCCAATAAATCGCAAAGCATATATTTAAAGATTTTTAGATGCCGTATGATATGCTGTTTTCTTTAATAACTTTTTTATTTCTGAATCTTTTTTAAAACAAGAAACACATACTGATTTGTCTCAATTCTCCGCATCTCCCCAAGCTTTTTCACAATTTTCGAATGCACATAACCATAGTAAATAAGCAAAATGCATGTATTTTTGCCCATACTGCTTATACATTGTTATGTACTGTGTTACATGGTTATGCCTAGATCATCAAACAGCATACACAAAACATGTCAGGCGGGGTGCTCTCAAATTTCAATTCCAATCATAACATTGATATGCATATAATATACATTAAAAACGTGATAGATTTTAGTGGAATACATCGATTTTATTCAATTGAATTTAGGTTTATCGTTTAAGTTATCATAGTATCTTAAGACGCTCTTAAGATAATTCATTTGTCTATTGAACGACTTAAAACTTGATAATTTGAGCATTGGTGTTGTTATGCCGGACGTAATTTTAGTCTTTTAGCCTTTGAGATCTGAAATTTATAATAAATGGTCAATTAATATATCATTTTCTTACATAATATCCCTCTCGACAAGAGTAGTCTATCGTGGGTAGTTTTCAACGTAACGCTTAGAGCACGTCTTACTTTGGGCCAATATTGACGTTTGCCGGACGTACTTATACGCCCGGTGTGCGATGAACGTTATTCTTACGTCCGACTCGGACATGACGTCAGTGCAATGTCTTGCCGAGTTGGTTGGATTGCTCTCCCATGTTTTTAAAACTCGGTTATTGTATATAGCTTTCTATATTACAATTATGGATCCCACTCGGCAAAGGTTCGTCCTATCCACATCCTTTGACGTCATTTACGTACGTCCTTTCTTGGTCCTGTATTGAGCCCAGTCGCAATTTTGCCGGACGTAATTTCTATACGTCGCTTCGCCGTCAATATCTAACCTCTAAAAGACGTTTAGTGAAAAATGTCCGTTAAGCCTTTAATTGCAACGTCCTTAAGTGGTCCGCATTTCGTCGTATATGAATGTTGTAGGGATGTCATTTTCTGACTTTATTTAAATTGCTCGCAAATTTCATTTAAAAATCTTAAACTTACTTATTACAAATATCATACATAAACATTTTTGGCGAAAAAAGATAGATATTCAACTGAACCATATCATTCAATTTTAAAAGCGACCCATTTCGAACTAAAAAGTGTTCAAAATCTTTTTTTTTTTTTACTTTTTTTTTCGAGGGGTATTTGCAATGCTATATAACAGTAAGCTTTATCCGTAAGGTGGTCCTTTAATTGGGTCCTACTAACGTCGAATCACGTCCCGGCAAGAATACAGTGTCCTTACAACGTCATATTGCTACGTTAATGTTACGTCACATCGACAATGCCATAAGGACGACTTTAATAACACGTCGTGACAACGTCTAATTAACGACGTTATACGGGCGTGTTAATGCGTCACGTCATTTAGATACGTTGTTAAGACGACTTTTAAAGGCGACATTAAAAGGCAATGATGGTGACGAAGAAGAAAGTTAAATAATGCGGATATATTGTTCATTTTTAGAATCGACCCCTAAGATATGCACACATAAACAACTTATTGAACCTTTGACCATCTTCTGTGAATTATTTCATTCGTTAAAAAATGTCGCATCGATCCAATAAAGTCGATTTAACTTTGTTTGTCATGTTATTGGCTATATGTAATGCTTTTCCAAACATTAAAGGTCCCCCTGGCCTAACATCGCATACTATCGACTCTGTTTACAAAGACAAGTATCAAAAATAAATTTTCGATATTTGTATGAATCCAGTATAAGGTGCGGAGAAGTTAG
Source organism: Hydroides elegans (assembly GCA_001703475.1). Classification (NCBI taxonomy): domain Eukaryota; kingdom Metazoa; phylum Annelida; class Polychaeta; order Sabellida; family Serpulidae; genus Hydroides; species Hydroides elegans. Next base: position 3,981 of record LQRL01155913.1, read on the forward strand.
AAAATAAACATATTTTTCTAAAAATGCAATTGTCGTTATCCTGATAAACATTTCGTTCAAATTCATTTACCAAGCTATGCCTGATAGACTTTAATATCGATCTATATGAATACATGCATTATGTACATGTATTAAGTAAACGCTGTTTGACAACGACCGATAATGATAATCAAAGCATCCGCATGTTTTTGTTCATTAGTCGTGGTAATTTAGGTAGTTGTGATCTTTCTCAACAATGGTTCAACCGAGGTCAAAAGGTGAAATGTGCTCGATCTGACGAACGAGTAATGTGATTTAAATAAGATATGCTCTAAATAGCACATTCAAAAGAGATCCACTATTATGTAAATTCCTATCTGGATGTTGCTTTATACTATCTCAGCATCGTTATGCCGCAAATTCTTCAATGGATTAAAAGTAGCATTGGTTAAAAACAAATCGAAATTTTCCCAGGAGCATGTTCCGCTATAAGGGGTTCAATATATAGTAAAATACTGTTTTGGGACCACCTAAAGTGTTCCCTGTTCCGAATATCGGGGTGTTCCGCTATTAGGGGTTCCCATTTCTTGCCCATGTTTAAGCAAATGAGAAAAATCGGGACCGAGAAATGGCGTTCATTAAGCGGGGTGTTCCGCTAACAGGGGTGTTCCCTAACAGGGGTTTTACTGTATCCTATTTTATTGCGTGGACAGAAGGGATAAATTGCTATGTTTTTATACAAATGTGGCTTTCGAAAATATCGGGTTTCGTGCTTTTTTCCGAGCTTTTTCGTTTGCATGAACGCGGCCTTAATTTTTTTAAATCGCCCATTACCCGGTCTATACAAAACCTCATCATGAGCTCATGGTTACCTAAAATTAACTCATATGAGGTCAGCATGAGGTGATGATGAGGTTTTGTGTAGACTGGGTAGTGATGCATTCAAAATGGAACTACCTTATACATGTCAAAATATGAAATTAGGAGAAAGAGTTTACTCTAATGTTTAAGCATTTGTCCGATTAATGTAGAATTCTATATTCGGTGTCTATGTGCATGTTTAATGATGTCCTGTTGCAGTTCACGAGAAACGCGTTTGTACGGCTTGACGCTTACACCTTGAACTGCAACCGCCCATTAGTCTCTTCTCCGATCGGTGCGAAATTTAACATAGTCGATCCAAAACCGCTTTGATTTTCCATTGAATAATTGGCAGAGACGTTAGGGCAAAGAAGCTCAAAAAGCTTCAAAAATGACCAGGCCTTTGTATTCATTGCATGGGACAGTATACACCTATTTTGTCAGGTTTAAACGATCATCCGTAACATAAAAATGATAGAAAATAAATAAATGAAAACAATCAGCCCTGATACACGTGCAATGATGTTTATCTATCAATCAAGCCCCACGGTTCCTAATTCATCAAGGCAACAACACCTTGAGACGTACGCCCTATGCGGAACAGGATGCTATAACTAAATAATTAACCATCACCATCGCCGCCCCCGCAAAATCGGTTAATCAGCGAGAAAAACAACAACATCTGTGCCATGTGTCTAGACGATTGAGCGACCCATCGATATGATTAAGGTCGTCGCAGATATTGAAGAATCAACAACGGGTAGTGCAGGCGCTCGGATCAAATAAGGACAGAGCAGGGCGCCCCTTTTCCTTTCGGACCTTATATATAAAACCAGAAACCATACTTTGGTGGCCTCCATTAGTCATTTATTATATTAAATATCATTTTATTAATTTGATTATGGTTAGGCCCTCCCGCAACTGCAAGGCCCATTCAAAGTATATTTTCTAATATACTATAATAGCACATAGTGCCTTGTGTTTTTAGAAAGGTGTTTATATCCAATTATAGTTTATTCATAGGGTCTGGCCATATAGGAAGCTTTTTGGACCGTGTCTCCCCTTAACCATGTTTTTCAATGCATTCCTTCTGAAACACTGAAAAAGTGGTTGCGTTTTAAAAAGCCAGACGCGTTTTAAGTTTTAATAGAGAATACATTGAAACCCATTTTATTTGGAAGCTCGAAGAAGCATCTTATGTGACTGATATCTTGACCACCAGTTAAAGAACCGGCATTTTGAATTAAAGGCCATATACATTTTCCCCTTTAATAAAAAAAAATACAAAAAATGTTTTTTTTTTTTGCTATTTTTTTCTCTCAAAGACGACTTCATATAATTGACAAGAGCAAATGAATAAATTATTCGTATAAAAACGGTTCCTATTTTATCCTATTTTCAACTAAATATTTGAGACTATCTAGATAAGTATAATGCACTCAAATTTATGCAATAGAGGGAGCACCTTTTAAAAAGTTATGTCACAATAAACAACCACCTCATAGGTTTATCTAGAGCAGTGGGAACCTGGAAATATTTTTCGTACTAACAACGGGATAAAATGAAACCTATATGTTATAATAATATATTGAAAAAAATCTTGATGAATAGATGAAACGGCCTTGAGACATACAAATAATGTTGGTAAGTAACGATAAGAGGGGATCCGAGCAACAATGTGTTAAGTGCCAAAGCATCATTTAAAAAAACAAAAACATGCAATGCATGTTTTTAAAAAGTGCTTTACACTGGGATAAACAAACGTGATCAAGTGATCTGACGGTTTGCTATATATTTTGGTGAAACATGTTAAGGGCATAAAACACAGAGTTTCACGGATCCCTTAAATTATTATGTTCCAGGCCCGGCAATGGCCTCTGGTATCAGCGTGTCCAATTTTGTTATTAACATATAGAATTTTATTCAAAAAGGTAAACTAAAATAACAACAATTCAAAGAAAGTCTCATTATAATGATTTGAAATTTTATTTGACAAAGGTATGTCATCTTAAGCGCTAGATTGCTATTCAATACAACGTTATGCATCAACCTAGAATTTATCTTCCCATAAACATAACAGAATCAGGCATTGCAAAACATTCGATGAAATATGAACTGTTAAGAAGATACAGAGGTTGCTCTTGGGGTTCAACAAGTTGTGATTTTAGATTAATGATATAAGACGAAACAAGGGATGATATACACTTCCAGGTACCCCCAAGAATACCTCGATGATTAGTGCAATTTAGTGACGCGCCGTTTTCAAATTCGACTTGTTTATGACGCAACGTTTAAGTGCATTGGTGTTATCCTGGTCCTTAAATGTGTAAATTAGTGTTATATGGTGCCTCGATGGGTTGAATACATATTTTAGGAAGTTTTATTTGAATATTTTGTTGACATGTAAAAATTATCATAATACTGACCTAGTATCTGGAATTAAAATATCATCACATGAATCTCACATTCATGCTTATGCTCTGGTTCCATATATGGGCATAGACAGACGAGAGAGCGACCAGCCGAATCGCTGTGAAATTGAGCGATTCTGGTGAACATACAGAAATCGACAACGTCAGACGTACAATGTGCCCGCCATCACGAACGGTCAAAACAAGTTCAGCTCCATAATATTGCCAGAATGTTCACCTGCAGTTTGCGACGAGTAATTAAAAGAAAATTCATTTGAAGATTTACATTTTTGTTGATTGCTGTCAGTCGCTTCCCGTGTGGCCATCCAGGACCGAGGGATTGTGAGCGATAAAAAAAATCAGTTTTATGAAGAATATACAAATCGCGGTCGCCTTTCGATTATATATACATACCGCTTGGCCATGCACTTAATTACCTTTAGATATTGGAAAAAGCGACGAAACATAGCGAATGAAAAGCGACGGAAAATTTGAGGCAAGACAAAAAAAACAGTTCCAGCTTTCCAACTTTATCCGTTATACAGAATCCGAAAAGGTCCTATCTGAACCAAAGAGCTTCCTATCCCATCTTTAGAACAAATAGTCGATCCCGACTCTCTAAGCAGCTAGAAAAAACCAAGCCTGACGTTCCTGACGATGCGACAGAATGTATCAAGTGTGAATCTATCTATCTTGTAGACCCGGTGTAGCATCGTACGACTTGTCCGGTGTAAATCCATCTATCAACCTGTTAGCACAATTGATACCACCTCCCCCCTGCACAGTCAGGCGTCACATGTATCTATGAGTACTTTTAAGTTACTCGGTGCTCAGTTTGACGCACTCACTGAACATATAACGTCACAAAGTAATCTGGATCATTTCCATGAGAGTCAAGGTTTACTACAATGGCGCACGGTTCTAATCGTACATTATTTATAGCGTTTGGTGTTTAACGTTTAAGGGTTTGTCATATGAAAATTAAGCGTTTAACGTTTAGCGTTAACCGTTTAGCGTTAAACGTTTAGCGTTTAACGTTTAGCGTTTAACTTGTAGCGTTTAACATTTATCGGTTATTGTCACGTGGTTAAGGTGGGTATATCTTCAAATATGTTTTATTATGCATGAACCAGGCTTTATATAGAATAAAACTCATCAAAACCATTGTTTTTATATATTTTGGTTGGTTCCCCGGTAGCCTAGGCATTCTAATGTGAATGATAATTACTCATAGTAATGTTTTTATGCATCACTCACACGTGTGGACAACTATTTTTTAGCGTTTAGCGTTTAGCATTAAGCGTTTATCATTCAACATTTCTGCAGTTACCGTTAAGCGTTAAACGTTTAGCGTTTATGCGGTTGCCGTTTCGCATTTTTCGTGTCGTGTTAGCAACTTGCGCGACTGTACATGTATATGTATATATGAGCTTTAACCAAAATATTGTATTAGTACATTGCGATGAGATATACTTTTCTCTTTTTCTAAAGTTGCCTACCTATTAACATGGTGAATACAATGTATATAACCAATTGACTTTATACGTATGGTAAGTATATCGAATTTTAAATATTGTACTTTTAGGGTGCTTATCGTCAATCATTATACTACATTTAAAAGTTCCGATGAAAACGTTTTTTTTTTTTAAATCAGTTTGAGACTCTTGTAAGACAAGGATTCTATGATGCTTGTCTGTGTTGCCAGTCTACACTTCAACGCGAATCTGCGATAGATTATAATTTTATCATTTAATCCCCGATTTCACTTTAGCCTAAACATTTAGATAATTTTGATTGTGAGGAATCTTATAAGAGTGCCGACTGTAAAAGTTATCAGCCTATGTTGAAATTTATCTCTAACTTTCATCGCACTTGACAAGACCATAACGTCGTGCGAAAATGAGACATCTAAAATAATAATTACAATACGATATTTTCTTTTTTTTTCTTTTGCAAAAAAGTCTAGCCTAAATCGACGCGACGCTCATAATCGTAGAATTCTAATAATCAGTGGTTATCGCTTGACCAACTTGTTTTTATTTACTTTGACCGACTTTCAATAAACCGTGTGAACCAGAAACATTCAGTTGTCCTGTTTTGACTGTATCCAAAATGTTATCGTCACAGCCAGATTTTGTTGATTATAGAATTCTACATGTTTGTAAAAAAAGGTAATTTCCTGCAAATATATCTGCTGGAGTGCATGGTCGAATACATCCGCGGAAGAGGGAGGCCAAGAATGCAATGGCGTAGCCAATCGTACTGCCTAAGACCGAAAAAGATGGAGGTTGTGACCGGCAACGTCAATCGGTACGCCACCCGTAAGTAAAAATGAGTATTATTTAACTGAATGTTATTGCATTTAATCACATTGTTGTAAGCAAATAATAATTTAGATACATTACGACATAAAAAAGTCACTATGAGGCTAACCAAGCCTCAAATTATTATGTTTTTTATTCGAGACAAAGTTATAGATTAAATAGTTGTTGCTAAGAAATAATAACGGCGAATATGTTTTTTTTAATAAAATGATACTGTGAAGAATAATTAAAATATCAATTATATATTTTCTTTGTTTTTGATAATCTTAAGTGGCGTATCCTTTAACCGTCAAATCGATGCACGTATGTGGCGCGTCAAATGCATCGCTTTCGCTCACTTTTTTTCTTAAGATTGTTTCCATTCATCGATTCGTATCCGTTCCGTCTGCAGTCCGTTTTTTTTACGCAACCCGCTCCGTAAAATAAACGGACTGCAGACGGACCGCATACGCGACGCGTTCATGGAAACACCCTATCCGTCAGTTTTGAAGGACGGGGTCAGTTAATTTATCAATCGTATAATTTTGCAACTAAGCATTTAGATACTTATTACGGAACTATTAATGATTTGGAAACTATTTAAGATTTTTTTTTTTTAATTGCAAAGTATGAATATATTGCTTTTTTAATATAATGTTTTTTTATATAAATAAATATAAAAGTAAACTGGTATACATTATTGCAAAAATCAAAGCTATAAAATGAAATAATATTTAAAAAAATATTTGAATGATATATTTGAAAAAAGGTAATATATATTATTTAAAAAAAAAACATTTTTTAGCTAATTGTAATAGTATTTAAAATTTGAGTGCCAAGTAATTATGGCGTAAAGATTCTTTACGCTATGAACGAAATACACCCTCTCTTTGATGTAAAAAAAACTGTAAGCTGCTTTAATACACGCCGCCATTTTACGTTAAATTGACGGATGCGAAACGGAAAACGGTAGCCCTACGATCCATCTGACGTACGTCGACGTACGTTGAAGCAAACACTACTGAAGAAGTCATATTTTTGCTGACAACCAGGATTATGTAAGGGGTTTATGCATTTTACGGTGATATGAATGAAGGGATGCGTCCGCAAAATCGTGTTATCAAATGAAGAGAGAAATACATGTATGTACATTGTGTACAACATGATAAACATTTAATAGATACAGTAATTTCGAAAGAGTTTTGTCTTTTGCGAGCGAAATACATACGATTTTATTTAAATGATGTGATTTTGAATGAGTTTTTGATCTTGAAGATGAACACAGGAAAATACATAATAAATATAATAAATATGTTTATTCTATAATATATGGTACTACATGTGTGCGTTTTTAATATAACATAATGCGACTGTGACTGTTTTGAGAGTAAAATTTAAGCATCCAAAACCACTTTTCTTCTATTATGATTAGTACAACAATTAGGATGTTAAGTTATTTCCAAGCTATTGCATGTAAGTAAATGTTATATATACAAATATTTAAGATTTATATGTAATTCCTTTGGTTGACACAACCATCGTTTTTTGGAGCTAAGCTTATTCAAAAGTAATCGCAAGTAACATTGAAAACCATAAGCGAAATGCCTCGATTGACAACTCAATATAAATGTGGAGGAAACTCTCCATCGTCAAATGAACACAAGCGGCTTTAACATCATAAAAACGCGACATAATAAACATTCAATAAATATCTACTTGAAATGCAGCACAATAAGTTCATGATATTATTTATGATACACTCATCATCATTTACATACAATAGTTAGTAAAAAAATAGCAGTAACAAAGCGTTGGCGTTTTACATTAATCAGGAGGGCGTTATTAAAAACAAGCAAGAATGCTTACTTTAGTGCACTTGTCGAGTAAAGTAGGTCTCCATCACCTATTTGACATTAGTTCAGTCTCTTAATACTTAATTTCAAATGACGATCCTAGAAGTAGATCCTTTTTTATTGGATGTTATTATTATAAATGTTTTAATAACTTATAACTACGATAATTATATCAAGGAAGTTAAAACAGGGTTTATCCAGGATTACCATTATAAATTGATCGGTTATAACTTAAGATAATTTACTAAATATTTAGCATATTCATAAGCAAAATAAATACACATTACAATGCGCCACTGTAAATTGAGATTGAATCGGATGTGAAAAATGACACAAATATCTATGTTAGCTGATATTCAAGCTTCGTGAAAACGGATCCTGAATGCTGGACATACTTTCCGATCTTTCCCGAATCACATTGAACGAAAACGCCCGATCACGAGCATTAAGAGTCGGTGTTTCCGGAGTGGCACAATAGCTATTAACACGATTGCGAACCTCGTAATTATTCAGAGGAACAGTTTCTGAAAACACATCATCATCATGTCGTTCTGGCATTGATTCAGATCTTTGCAGCCTTGGTGGTAAGAATCTTCTTTCTTGCGGAGGCGTGTCAACATGAGTCAGTATAGACATTTCCAACGTATCGACGCGTTGCCAGACCCGCTTACATTCTACGACGGTTGCTATGGACGCAATGAACTCCGCGAGCATAGCAACGTTAGCCATGGCGAATCCCCACGATAATGATGAAGGGTCTTGACCTTGGTCCAGTCCGTATATCACTACGGCGACAGTGCATAGCAACCCTGATTAAAATCAAAACAAAAACAAATATTGATAAGTGAAAATGTGAAAAGGTAAATATATGTATCGGTGGCTATTGGTGTCGGAGTATGTCGATGTACTCGGTTAAGCCCTCTTAAGAAAGTTAAAAATAGGTGAAGTTATCTTAAGTAATTGATTATGTTCTTAAAATACATGTCGAATACGATAACCTTGTATAGGTCGCGTCTTATGAAAAGTTGAATTAACGTAACGATGCTTTATCTCATTTGAAGACATTACCTCAGGAATACTCGATATGTTGAGGAGTAGCGGATTGTGCCGCTTGACTCCATTTCAAATAGTTTTAAGGACATGTTGAACGCTTTTAAATAGCCTCTTCTGAGGCTTTAACATGCACTTGGCTTTTTTCGACTTACTTATAAGCTGTATAAACATAATAATGGCTTATCTATCGAAACTATTTATGGCTTGATGGCATAATGACGTCATTGCTAACCAAGTGGTCATTTTATAACTTTGCACCAAATCGCTTAATTACATAGCAATCCGTGGATCGACAATGTCAAAATCTATCTTGAATTCCTAGACCTTATAAGGAGTCATATAGAGCCATTGTTTCGGCATCAAAAAGACATCATCAGTGAAAAGACAAAAAAAACGTAATGTATGCGAAAAAAAATTAGTCTTTAGTTTTTTTGTGTGCTATTTAAAAAAAATTATTGCATCAAAAGGATTAACGTAGAAACCCTATCATTTGTCACACATAAATTGAAACGGAATTCGTTTTTACACACGAGCCTTTACGATTAACCCAAAATTTGATGCAGAATAGAAAATCCCATATTCATAACGAATTCCATTCGCAATACGGCGGCTATATGGTGAGTTGAGCGGCCCTTAGCGTCTTCGTCTGCGGAATTAGATTTGGTATGAAATATAGCAAACCAATCGGTATTGAATCCACTGAGATAACTATATTATATACCAGTTCCATTTCCGCAGACGCAGACGCAAAGGGCCGCTGAACGCACCATAAGGGATGTTTTTTTAATATATTTACTTACAAGTGACGATACACATGGTAGCGACAGCGGCAATAAGTCTCCGTTTGGTGACATCATATCCTCGTGGAAACAGGAAGACACAGTGCGTGACAAGGGCTGCCGTAAGTGTGAAGAAACTGAGGAGCATGCAGGTCTGAACTAGGTGGAACCAACCTGAATAAAAAGAATTATATATGATTGGACAATAAGAGTAGTGATTACACGTAAACCTTATAAAAATACTGAACAGCATATACAAATTCAGAAAATACATTAATGGTAAACTAAAGCGCCTGTGCAGTTTTGCAACATATGTCAAATCAATTTGAAACATGGGCGCGATTTGCATTTGCAAGGTCAATTGAAAGGTAATAGAACTAAGTAATACAATATTACACGTGAAACTATTGCGAAATCAATGTGGTCACATAACATCAGATAAAAAAATGTCCATGTCCTGACTGTATTGACCATGCATTTTTTAGTGTGGTTTGGTAATAAAAAGCCAGGTAGAAGACTCAAATAAATGCCTGTCGTTTTATTATAGTTAATATTTGCGCATGTATGCGCGATATCAAGTGCGCCTAAACCTACGCTTCATTATGACATCATACATAACCAAAATATAAGATATTGGTTTAACAACGTCTTTGCACTTCTGGTTAAATTACTTTAAAGAACCTTTAAATCCCGGAGATACTAGAACTCTAAGCGAAAGACAATATGAAAAAAAAACACAAAACATACACCTTAGGCCGCGTTCACTCAAACAAAAAAGCCAGAAAAAAATTCTCGAAAGCCATAAGCTCGAAAGCCACTTTTGTATAAGATTATAGCAATTTATCCCTTCTGTTCACGCAAAATTTGGCATTATTTTCGAGTTTGTATTGCGTAAAAGCAGATTTAGGCCGCGTTCATGCAAATAAAAAGGCGCGTAAATAAAAGCTCGAAAACCGAAAGCTCGAAAGCAATATTTGTATAAAACATAGCAATTATTCACTTCTGTTCATTCGAAAAGTGAGCTTGTTTAGTATTATTGATGGGCTCGTTATGGCGTGAATGCAGCTTTGGGTAAGAGACTTCTATGCAAAGTAAAAGCATATAGCTCAGAACATTAGCGTAAAATTGTAATGCCATACATTGTACAAGCAGGCAATATTTATAGTAAACGCAGTAGGCCTACGTTTATTCTGCATCAACGATATTTTTTTTTCAATAAACTCACTTACCATATAGTGGATGGTTGATGAATTGATCACATCGCCCCATGATGCACACCGTCCAGAGCCCCGAGTAGCTGTTTCCATAATCATCCTCCATGTACTCCCAATACGGTGACGTCAACGCAATGATATGCGTCATCCATGCAAATACTGACGCAATCAACGTCACGATACTCGCGAGTGACGCGTGCTTCCATCCGCGTAGGAAGCGGTGCCCGAAAAAGCGTAACTTCTCCGTGGTGCGCGAGTAAATGCCTTTACACTTGACGCAAATTTCCGAAGGATAAATCGTGACTTTGATTTCGCTCGACGACGATGCGTCTTTGTTTATTTCAGTGTAGTCACTGCAGTGCTGAGTGCGAGTCTGTTTCACCGTGTAATATTTTGTATTTTTGCTGCTATATGCATCGGTGTGCTTCGAAGTATTGAATAAATTGATTCCTGTGTCCAGTTTCAATGTACTTCCCATTTTGCCTCTTGACATTGTTCTGCTCTGAGTTGATCTGCGTTTCTACGCGTTGGCGTCAATGTTTTTATTTCGAAACAAAACGTGACCCGTCAATTCTTTTTACCTAGTTTCACCAATGAGAGTCGTCCGACTACTCTAGCGCAATTGTACTATTTCGAAATGTTTTATGCAATCTATTTATAAAGCGTATTATCGGTATGAAGTGCCTTTTCTACTATTTCTGCATACCATATCGTAACCAAGAGATGTATATCTTATCGCAGTCACCCGGATATAGAGTTATCAGGTAGAATTCTAATCAGTCAACTGGTCATTTAACCGTGATCAGTTCACTACTAGGAATGTACCAAAGTGACATTTGAGCCCTCTCTATATAATTTACATAAACTTGGGATTCGGTTTTGCTGAAATAAAAAAGAGCATCTCACGATATGTATTTGAAAAAAAAATATTTTGAAATATATTGAAGCATGGGAACAACAAATAAATAGCACTTATGTATCATTATTTGAGAATATAATTATTTTGAAAAATATAGCAAAGTGCTACTCAACCCTCAGATGAGATATACATGCATAATTTCTTAATATTTTGCGAACCAACTGGGATTTATTTATGTTTTTATTTTATTGCGAGGATCAGCTCGTGATGTACTCTATATCAAGCCCCTCCCAAAATACACTCACAGGAAGTGTTATCATATTCCTAATTAAAGGACTGGATTGGGATGCTTCGTCTGTGCTTTCTAATATATTGCATTTCCTTTACAATTATATATTAATTATCGAAGAACAGTTCAAATAGCTGAGTAACTTGGCATTTAAACATAGTTTTTTTACAACAACAAAAAATTAAATATATTGCATATTCTAATTAGTATGCATGTCATCAGTTGAAGTTTGTTTAAAAACAAGGAATCCAATCCGTGTGTTTTTAGTCAGTTATTGGTTGTTAGATTAGAAAATGTAATCAAGACACTCATGTTTCACACAACTCACTGCCTTGAGGCAGGCGGAGATACTTAACAGTTTTTCCCCAAATACGGATATTCTAGTTCGGAGACCGGAAATAAATTTCCTTGGTTTTCATTATCAATGAACAAACACACCAATCTCGGGTTTCGTGGCGTAACCAAAGGGAACTTAAACTGAACTAAATGGGAACCGAAAAAAGTCATAAAAATGGATTTCGAGGAATTAGTTATTAGTTGTGACACTTAAGTACAAGGATCATGTCAATTTTGGAACACAATTGATATATTTGAACAATCAGTTATGCAAGCAAAGTAAAAACAAGCTCATATGTTTAAATCACACCATGCTAACCTCAACATTTGTCCACGCTAAAATCATATCATGCCTGTACGCCTCGATACCCGGGCGATTTCAAGTAATAAACCGCTTTTACTGTACATGAAGCTATATTTAATGTTTAAGCTCGATAATCATGTATCCAAACTAAAAATTCAGAAGTTTCGAACTTCTTAAAAGAGAATCAACCCATTTTTCTTTTAAAGAATGCAATGTATTTCCTCGAGAGAAAGCGATGAATTCGCTTGTTTCTGTCATAGGTAAACCCCACAGTATTTGATTAATTTTTATTGCACATAGGTATGTAGAAACGTTATTCATTGTCACTTTAACTCAAATATGTGCAAGGGTCGTGTCATTTGGGATGAGTAAACAAAAGGGTGTGGAGGGTATAAGTGTTTGGATAATATGTATGATTCATTCTTTCCAAGAACATATGCTCACATCTTTCTTTGTTTTATTTCTTAAATATGCGAAACATTTTTTGTTCCACGCATGTTGTTTTGCAGATATCCTAATTTTAATTGAGTAAAAAAAGTTGTATTGGCTGTAAATTGAGTGAATAAAGTGATGATGCTAAAGTTCAGGTTTAGCACCCGTTTAATTTTTTTACACTATAGGCCAAATAGTTTCTGGTACAAATGTACATACTGTAGACAGTAATAGAACAATCAGTGGAAAACAATAGTGGACCCTTGTTGTATAGCATATTGTAGATAATTACGGTTGGAAACATTCTGGTGCTAAACTAATTAGCTGGAAAACTTTTGGCCGTAATTTCATTTTTCAAAACTTTTTGGTTGGAAACATCTGGGTTGGGCGGATACTATATGAACAACATCATACACAGAGCTCTTTTCGGTTGCAAAATGATAGTATGTTTTTTTTTGTTCAATGTTCTCTTGACACCTATGATATCGCCATATAATTCTGTTACATATTTTAGCTGTTTAAAAGAATTAACCTCGATGCGCTTAAATGACTTGCAAATTTGAATTTCAAAGAAGACATTTGAAGACGAGCAAAGACATTTTATTTTGTGGGTAGTAAAGTTGTTTATTAGTAGACCTAGGTGATCGTCACGAAATGATTGCCTACACCCACCGGTAGTCATAAATGTCTTTATGTGACGTCTACAAAATGAGGGGTGAAAATGGGTAACATACATGTATAATAGCATTAAACTGATACTTAAAGTTAAGTTTTGGACCCTGGATGGTGACAAAAAATAAAGTAAGGTTATAATGCGAAACATTAGGTTGGTATTTGAATATTTAAATAATAACACAACAGCATGAGTATATGATGCAAAACATAATGATATGGATATTTGAATATTTAAATAAAACATAGCTAGATACATGTATTTCAAAAGTGCCTATTGATTTATTAAATACATGAGAATTATCCTGATTTTGAATAATTACTATTTAGAATTTGGGCCTGGCCTGACGGAGAGCACCAACGGTTTGTTTCAAAAATTGTACGGTTAAGGTGGCCACATTCATTAGGAGCCGAGTTTTTTTTCCCTTACAAACCAGGAGTTCCCAACGATTCATTATGTTGGCTATCTAATCTGATTGCTTATATCACATCAAATCAAAATGTATCTGCAGAATCTGATGTAGATTTCACAGTAACAACAATTTTTCACATAGAATATATGTAACTGGCGGTAGAAATATGCATGCTTATTTACTATTCTTCAATAACAATCTCCAGACTCAAAGAAAAACATTGGTGCTATTCTTTGATCATCCCTACTTCAATTGACCAAGAAAAAGTAGAACAACATACAATATCGACTATAATTAATCAGTTAATCTAAACATATTGTCAATACCATAACATCATATATCAAAGATACATGTCATTTGTTTGTAGTTAACATATGGTTGTCACAACAATATTATTAGATAAGCTTGGCCATCATTCATCTATATACACCCTGTAGATAATGCTTCTATAAGATTAGATAAGTAAGTCGTGTGCTGCTAATCGTATATCATTAAAGATGAGCACTTCGCATATGGGACATCATAATCTTGTCGTAAGTGACATAACATCGACATAAGCATCCCAAGTGCTACTAGAATGGCCACTTAATAATATATGATTACCACGTCATTGGAAAAGAAAAAAATGTCTGGAATGTTCAGAATTCGTCTTGGCCCAAGTCCAGACCTTTCATTGCGCTTGGGTCAGTCATAACAGTTGTTTGGCTGTTTTATTTAGATCACTTTAAAGGTTAAAATAAATTCTAGTTTCATCACTTGACCTACATGAGAACTTAGGTTCGACTGCCTCTGTCTCTGGCGACCGATATATGTATTCCTAAAATAGATCAATCAAAAATACCCGGCCAGTTGTTTCCGGGTAAACGGCATACT
>LQRL01155915.1:14654-33763 GCA_001703475.1 Hydroides elegans
AAATATCGTAATTACAATGAAGTAGAAAAGAGAGTCCTCCCATCTGTGAAAAATAATAGTTAGCCACTGTTGACCATTTTCTTCCTTGAAGTATTCTTCCTATCCATACTAATCTCAGTGACTTTTGCATGCATTGTATGTCTGGTGCTTTAAGTCCACCTTTATCATAGTCATTTATAAGAGTACTGTGTTTAATGTTTGGTGGACGGTTGTTCCAAATGAAATTATGTGTTATCTTTTGAATTTCATTGATGGTATTTGTATCAGCAGATGAATTTGAGAGTGAGTATATACGATTAGAAATTCCTAGGAATTTGGCAATTAAGATTTTCCCCAGTAGTGAGAGATCCCCTCCCTTTTAAATATTGTATTTTGTCTTCATTTTGGCTATTTTTAATTCAAAGTTTTTGTAGTCACATTGTTGTTTATTGTAACCAAGTTCAGTTCCTAAGTTATTAAAGCTTGTATCACAGACCGTCAGATTGTGTGTAGTGTCTTTTCTCGTCCGCCAAGGACCAAACCAAATTAATAAGGTCTTTGATTTATTTAGCCTTAATCCTGATTTCTTTTCAAACAGAAGTGTTATTCTATATAGTTCGCATACAGATTCTAGTGTTCCTAGTATGGACGTGGTATCGTCTGCGTACTGTGACAATTTCAATTCTTGGCCACCCACTTTAATGCCTTTGATTTCATTATTAGCACGAATAATTTCAGCTAAGATTTCTACACATAGGATAAATAATAATGAAGAGAGTGGACATCCTTGTCGGACACCCCTGGTGAGATTAAACCATCCAAAAGTTTTGCCTTTATTTATGACAGTACTATAGATTTCAATGTAACATAGTTTTATCCAGGAGGATATGATTGGGCCAAAGTTGAATTCGTTAGGAGTTTGGTATAAAAACGACCATTCTATACTATCGAATGGTTTTTCGAAGTCCAATTGAAGCAGAATGCCTTCTTTGTTTTCGCGTTTAGTGTATTGTAATATATCTTCTATGAGCCTTATGTTTTCTCCTATGAAGCGTCCTTTTATAAATCCTGTTTGGTCCTCATTTATAATTAGTGGTAAAATTTGAAATACTCTATTCGCGATACATTTTGTTAATATCTTGTAGTCGGTTGTAAGAAGAGATATTGATCGCCAATTTTGTATATTCACAGGGCTTTTTCCTTTTTATGTAATAGTGTAATAGCCGCGCGGCATAGGCTAATTGGTAGCTGGCCATTGATTTTGGAATAATTTAATGTATGTAAAAAGATTGGTCCCAATATATTAAAGAAAGACTTATAAAATTCGGTTGTTAGCCCGTCTACGCCCCGACTCTTTTTATTAGTAAGATTGTTTAGAGCCTTGTGAAGTTCTTCTATAGTCATATCACAATCGAGATTGTTTTTGGTCTGATTTGATAATTTTGGCAAGTCTTTTAAGGCCGATGGATTGTGCAAAAGATCCACGGTAGGGCTGGCTAGTTTTGATGAATATAGATTCTCATAAAAGGATTTTAATTCGGCATTGATTTCAGTCTCGTCCATTGTGATTTTGCCATCTGTGTTTTGTAGTTTATCGATTGTCTTTTTTCATAGTTTGCTTTTGTCTGATTGAAAAAGTATGATGTGCTTTTTTCGTTTAGTTCGATAAAGTTGGTTTTTGATCTTATTTCCTCTTCTTTGGATTTGTAAATCAGTAGGTTTTCTAGCTCTGTTTTAGTTGAAATGAGGTCTGTGTTTTTCGCATCTGTGAGGGTGTTATATTCTAATTTCTTTTCAAGTTTTTCTTTCTTTGTATTAATTCCTTTTCTCGCATTCTACGTGTTTTGGCTTTTTGTCGGCCATATTTCATTGAGAATTAGACACTTTGGGATATTGCATCATCCATGTGTCCTTTGAAATGATGAGTGAGATCAAGTCAATGTTAGATCACGTTAAACTGTACGTTATTTATTTCTAAAAAATCAATTAAAATAAAAAAACGGTTTGATGTATATTCAACAGGTGATAAATCCAATCATAAAATCCGAACATAAATGTTTGACTTAACCGATTGAATGTCACATATTGTAGTTAAGATTGCTTCATTTTCATTTCTAATATCAGCCGAACCTGGATCCAATTCTGACAAAAAGCAAGTTACTATTTGAAGTTTTCTCGTTTTTTTGTGTGAAATGAATATTCCGATATTAGATATAAAGGAAGTGGACTTTTCATTGATGATTGTGGTTTGATGATTTGATGATTGTGGTTTTAGAGTGCGCTCTCTAACTTTACATCTCTAGACATTCTTTAAGTTTGATATAAATGTAAAATAATTTATTAAAATATGTTGGTTCAAATATGTGCTTAGGATTTAAAAAGTTGTGATTCAATCTATAGCTAAATAGTGTATATAAGCCTTTAAATAAAATATAAACGTGCCTTTCTACTTTTATTGGTTTCTGGATGAATTGAATGAAAACAACAAATTTATATTTGAGTATATGTTACATTAAAACAACAATTTCAAAATATAATTTACCAAATGAATTTAAAAAAAACTATTGGCCTTCATATCACGTCCTTATAACATGTCCTAAATCGTTAACATTCAATAATCAATTCCATCCATTACTTATTACTTAATAAGCGCCGAGTTGTGCAGCAAGCCCCTGTACGGTTTGCAGAGCCTGAGCGAAAATCGGGTCATACTGTCCGAGCTGGGTAGCAAGATCCTGGACGATTTGAAGAGCTTGAGCAATGGCTGGGTTATCAAGTCCAAATCCAAGTTGGGAAGCAAGCTCCTGTACTGATTGCAGTGCCTGTAGAGCTACGTTCTGCACATTCTGGATGACGGTATCCAGTCCGAGTTGAGAAGCAAGTGCCTGCACGGCTTGGAAAGCCTGAAGCGCGGCATTCTGTACTTGTTCCGCCACGGCCTGGCTGAAGGTTATGGCTTGCTGGGCGAGGATTTGGTTGATCTGAGTAGCCGCGTTCACGTAGTTATCAAAGACCTGAAGAGATTGTTGCCCTGCACTGGCAACACCAGGAAATTGAGCAGTGAATGCAGCAACTGCAAACTGGTAATCGGCAAAGGCTTGGCAAGTGTATTGAGAGACTCCAGGAGCGCAGCCGGACTGACCTATTGAAAATCAAAAATGGGTAAACATATAAGAGTTATTGAATTTGAGATCATTTTTTTTGTATAATGTCGGGTTTATGTTTTTATGTAATTTTCACATCGAACCCGATATATTAAGTATAAAGCTTGAATTAGAGATTATTCTACACTTCCTTAAGCAATCTATAAGAAATAATGTTGTTTCAAAATATCATTGTTTCAATCGTTACTTTGCAGAATTATAATAGAAAAACAGCGCTATATTCAAATACATTTACAAACCTTCACAGCATGCATCTACTTGAATCGCATTCACTAGAACACATGGGGAGGTTACGCCGAAAACAGAAAATGCATCGATTGTGATCTTGACATTTGTGACTCCTGAAACTGCCTTATCGCTTCTGAAATACGATTGTCCCACTGGGCCTCCAATGAACTAAACAGGAAACGTATACATTTAGATGGTAAAATTAGTATTGATTATCTTGTTTCTGATCTACATGAAGTGGGGTTGTATTTGACCTACATTATGTTCCCATAAAACAGGAATTGATTTTCAAGATAACCGTGTGGAGAAATATGGTGATGTTATATGTTAAAACCGCGATTCATGTTTATTGTTTCCAGCGATAATTACCTCGTCACTGTCAATTTCGACATCGCCAGAGTAGTAGGTGAATGTGGCATTTGCGATTGGACTACCGATAAATGACACACTCGACACATCAGCCCCATTTCCGCTGCAGTCCAGGTTCACCCTATATAGATTGTCATGGTTGAATGAGATTGCGTTTTCCTATTATTCTATTTACTAAGCATATCGAAACTATATAAAAATATTTGTTTAATATATTCATGTAAAACATATAATTTTGTTCATATGCCACTGCAGTAGAGGTTCACACTAAACATGAATAGTGATAATTGTTTAAGATTAAGTTTTCCTATTATTCTACTTACTATGCATATCGAATCAAAATCAATGGATTTGTTTAATAGTTCTATGTAAACACCATATATGCTGTTTTAATTTGCTTATTTACATGAATTGATATACATATTTGTGTTGGTAGTTGCTAGGAATAGTCACATTAGATGGAGTCTTCGTATTGTTCTATTTATTCAGCACATTGAAACTACATAAATATAATTATTTTATATTTCAAATGTAATAAACAGCCATGTTTGGCATATTTAAGGGAATCGATAAATCTTTTCTCTACGTTCAGCAGTTTCTAGGAATATAACAGCTACAATTATCAATTAGTTGCTTGATATATTATGTCGATCGTTAACGTGAAAGTAACGAACTTATCAATCATTTGTAAAAATTAAGAGTTTATGTTTCCACATATCCACCTAAAGTAAATGTAGCTATATCTCAATGCTATCCGGTCTGAGATATGACAATCATTTCTTTGCATAAGGGATTTACTTACGTGACAGTATCTCTGGTGCAGAGAGGAAATGAAAATAGGTTAGCCTCGAGTCCAGGGTAAAAGGTGCCGACTGTGAGCAGATCAGACGTGATAGCAGGAGTGTAGCAGGCTGTAAAATCACCAAGTTGGATGAAAATATATTTGGTACCAAGTTGTTGATATACCATTTATATTATGTTTCATAATGTAACCCATGTCTCATATGCGTAATTTAAAAGAATGAATTAGTAAATAAGATAAATAAAAATACCTTATTTCTATCATCAGATCTATTATCTCGGTTGTAGTTTATTATTTCTTGAAATTCTATGTTATGATAATATTTTGTTTATATTATAATCACATAATAGATCCGAGAGATATAATTGAATCATATTCAAAATGAAATTTACCGTTTGGGTCGACGAAAGCTGTAAAGATAAGACACAAAATACTGAATTAGACTTTTCCTATTTATTGAGCTTCCATTTTTGTGCTTGAAGACACGATAATGTGATTTTCTGACAGTGACCGATATTTCCATAATGAAATTCATTTTAACGTCCTTAACGATGTATCATGATTTCTTATATTCGATAGATTGCAAGTCCAGCTATCTTAAAATCACATGAAAATATTTAGCGTATGAATTTTAATTGTTATTGCATTTTATCGTTTATCCAAAATAAAATAAAACTGAAACTATGATTGAAATAAAAAATGCTATGATAAAATTATACACATTATGCAATTGTTACTCACTTGCGTTTGCCAAAGCAGCCAGAAAGATCGAACAAATAATTGCGGACTTCATTTTTGTTTGCGAAATAATTTGCTTTAGTGCTTTTTTGAAATCAAACAGTGTTTTGATACTGCAAACTTTGTGACTGTAGAGAGCATAGTATCGTCGTTTTTATACTATTTTCGATAAATGCACCATTGCACAGTGTTGGTTATTGTTCATCAATTTTAACAAAGTATTGGTAACAGTCACAATAAAACATTGTGTTTTATGATTTCTTAGCACACGTGATTATGACATATCGATGTTATTTGACATGGAGTATTGGTATACACAATTTCATTTTTTTAGCTTTTTAATTTATTATTTTAGTATAATGATAGGTGATTGATCTTTGAAAAACTTTGGACTTTGAAATGTTCAAATATTGTTTTGCTGTCTGTGTTCCTTTCAGCCATGTGTATAAATTATTAATTTCAATTATTGATTCTATGCCCAATCATGCAGATGATGATAAATGAAAACAAAAAAACACGACGTATCTATATGATTAAGTGTGTACCCTCCCTATGGACTTTACTCCAAACTTACTAAATATCAACATAAAAAGTTTCATTTTTGGCTGTGAAATACACAGTGCTACTTATACACTTACTTTTGTAACGTAAACCAAGCTGGTCTATTTTTCCTTTAGCAAACGCATTACGTAAATGATCAAGGAAAACACATTTGTAAGTTATTTCTCTAAAGTTAAATGTTCCCATATTAATTGTAATTGAGGTCATTTTTTTAATTTGAAATTGTAAGCGATAGTTTGAATTATTATTTCAAAAAAGCTATTAATATTTGTTTAAACAAATATGTTTTAAGCAATATTATAATGATTATTAGGAAATAAGGATAACAAAAATTTAACAGCGTACTCTAATCATTAAACGCAACGATGGTTCTTCTTATTCTATGCGATGAATACTTCATTTCTCAGTGTTTGAATACAAGTTTCGAGAATGTTTATTTTTCTATTTTTATGCAATAGGAAATGGAGTCAAACATCCACTTGTACTTTTATCAAAGCAATCATACGTCAATGTTACTGACCAAAAATGTTATCTTATTATTGGCATAAAATATTATGCAACTATTATGAGAATATGAGAAAGAAAATATCAATTGATTGGAATTATAAGCCCGCAAAGCTGTGCAATCAATGGTTTTGCGAAAGGGTGCTAAATTGTATGCCAGAGTCACGATATGGTCATGAGCCCCGAACATAACGTGTGTCAACTCAGAGCGAACGTTCGAATAGATAATCGTTGTAGCTAGGCATGATTTTGAACATTTGTACAGCCTTAGAAATCGGAACCCCTTCTCATATCGCCCTATGGTATTAAGGATGTGGCCACATTGATCAAACTTACCTTCGAACCAAGTTTCAAACCGATCAAGGTCATATCGACAATTAATAGTTTTGTTCCACTTAACCGCCTTCAAAATTGTTTCAAATCAGTTTTAAACCTATGTTAATAGGTATGCGTGTTTGGTTTGAAAAGTAGTTTAAAGGAACGTTGAAACATCTACAATGTTATAGGCCGCGTCTTATAAGGGAAGGACCTCGGCAATACATGTGATATTATTAACTGCATGGGCTATACACTCAATGTTGGGTCGTTTTCATTAGTGTTTCATTGATTAGTGTTTTTGGTAAATAAAAATAAAAGTTGATTTTGTTTGTTATTCTATGCGAAATTCTATGCTATTCTATTCTTCTTACGTCTGTAAGGGTCATTCAGGTTAAGGAAGGATAATTGGCCATCACAATATCAAATAACGTGCTAACAGCCTTTATTTTGTATCAAATATCGAGCTTAAAAACAAAAATAACTAGGCATTAAAACTAACGAGATGAACTATATACGAATAAGTGATTTATGGAGCATAATTTAACATGATATCCTCTGGTTTTGAACATTATATCCCAACTAACTATTTTGTTACATGTTTCAAAAGTATTTTGGAACCGTTGTTCTGAACGCAACAAGGGCTTAACGCTAACAAGGGCTTAACGCTAATAAATGTTGAATATACATGTTAATATACTGTTTGCTTTTTAACGAAATAAACATAAAATTAGGAGACATTACAACTGCAGTTAGGCTGTTAAAGTATTTATAATTTGAAGTGGCCTTACTAGTCCAAATAAGCCTTATTTAAAATAAAGAAGTTGAGACAACAAAACAAAGATATTATCTAAGTCTTACTCGGTCAAAGGAAACAACACAAAATGATAAAAATCATTGTTATTCATTGATTTTTTCGTTGCATCGTTTTAGTATATTATAGGTGACACATTTTTAATACATTGTGGCGCGTAATTTAGCCCTAACATTGATATGAATATTACACCTAAATCACAATATACATATGTATATATAGGTTACTAAACAAACTTATCTTTCATAAATAAGCAGAGCGGTTTCAAATATTCAAGAAAACCGTCACATTACTATACATCTTTAAACAACAAATAATGAACTGCAAATCATGTATGCATAACATACTAAGCATAAACACAATATGCATAATAAGACAACTTAATATAAATGTCAATCACATATATATTGGCTTTTGATGTCTTACATGATGTATCACATAGATCCATATGTTATAGGAATTGTGATACTAATATCATTAGGAGTCATTTGTTAGTGCTTTTACTCCATTAGCCAAAGCGCTACATACAGTATATATACGCTTATATTCTACTTTAAAACACGAATATTGTCATTATATAAAACATTCATCATAACAGAGCTTAACAGTTGCGTTTTCAATGCAGTTGTAGATTTGACAAGCGGTGTTTGACCATGCATTTCATTTAGCAACTGGTTGGACAAAGATTGTACAATTTGCTAAACGCTCGTTCACTGTATCATGTTTGCGTACGCGGAACAACAACTTCATTTTCGGAAAAAGACCTAAGTGTACGACTTGGCTGGTATGGCACAAGAAGTTCTGTTAGATAACCTGGTGCCACATTGTACATGTATGTCTATGCTGTACGAAAGCAATTATGTCTAATACGATATTTCAATTTAAGCCAATGTAGAGACTTAATCAGGCGGTGGGTACTGTTATCGGACGGCTGCTTTAAATTGAGCCTTGCATAGACATTCATGATTCGTTCAAGGCGTACGAATAGGACCTTTGACAGGCCAGCAAAGAGAACGTTGCAATATTTTATCCAACCATTCACAGGCGTTTTGAGCTAGAGTTTTTGTCTGTTTGATAGATATAATAGTATGAATGCTACGAAACAGTGAATATAAAATAACACACTTTACACACATTGAAGATGTATTACATTGAGAATAAAGTATCCAAGGTTATACAAAGAGTCATATTCATAAAATTGGCTGAACTCTTATTCTTGAGCGTCGAAACATGAATTTTACTCATAATCATTACACAAGCGTAAACCATGAATTACCATATATCCATTCTATTTTTCTCTCTGCTATGGGCGATGGACTTTATGCGGTTGATTTAAAAAGCCGCTGTATTTAACGACAGTAATCCTAAGGGTTTGGCGTAGTCTTGGTCTCAGCTTGGATAGTTGCGGTAAACTACCTATTAGTCTTGTTTTAAAACATCAGATTCTTCTCAATCAATGAGTGCACATATTTTTGTAGGTATGATTTAAACCAGTTTAACCCGGTATCCGGTATTCCAAATGTGTCTAGAATAAAGTAGTCCAGAATAAAAGTTTAGAATAAAGGATCTAATGGTTTACGGTACCAAATGCCGCGGACAAGTGTGATATGTTATGGAATGTATTAATAAATGACTTATAAACTCTCGTTTGCTAATTGAAATAATTGAAACCATTATTTTGAACAAATAAGTTTTATTTGAGATGCCATATTCTATTTAGAGGATATAAAAATTGTATTAATGTCGACAAAGTTTCCAAAAGCTAGCTAAACTTAAATTTCCTTCCTAAAAAAATGGTCTTTTCAAGGAATCGAATTCTTTGACCAAAATTATTGGGTGCATGTGAAACTGTCTACATGTGCAATACATGGATTCTACATGTGTCGAAATAGATTTATCACTCCAACTTACATGTTTTAGTTTTAGTTTAGTTTAATTTAGCCTACTTTTCTTGCACAAATTGAAACATGATCGTTGATTTATGATAACATATTTCATATGTCATTGCATACATTGCTTAAAATCAGCAACAAAATATCTTACGTTTTTTCTTCCATCACTGCACATGATGCTAACATAACAATTGTCGTGTTCATGACATTATGGCGTTTGATGCTTAATTTGTGACGTAACTGAATATTGTAAAAATTGTATTGTTTTGTTAAGAAAGGAAAGGTTTGAGCAAACCAACTTTTATTATATTTGTATTTATATTTTGGCAAAATTAAAATGGGTGAAAATGGTAAATATATAGTTTTTTAGAAAGGAATTATTTTGATAGGCGACTTTGAGCAAAACTAAATTTCATTCTATTTGTTAAAAGCAGGAATACACGTGTCAATCATATAACGTTTGACTTAATGGAAACAATATATAATTTCATGTACATAAATGAGATATTTGTTTGAATAAGCGTTTTAATAGAAAAATAGAATAAAAATATTTCTATGCAACTATTGAATATTAAACATTGCGTTTCTTGGTTCAATACACGTTTATTTGAATTCCAGTCACTTTTCACTTTTTATTTCCTCAGGCGATGCTCCCTCGCGATATAGTAACTATCCATGTCAAATATAAAAGTATCGTTTTACTTAATTGCTATTCTTTACGTAGCCGCTTCGATGTTGCAAACATTGTATATTGTTGATGTCAATATAATGTTGCATGTTACCAAAGTCAATAAAATCCCTTAGTTGTTGAATTCACTATATATTTGTGAGTGTATGTATTATTCTCCTTTCTGTATTGGAAAATACCCAATCAAATCTATATACTATCATCTACAATCATTAGACTGTAAATGTTAAAATAATGCATTACATTATATTATTAAAGCAATATTCTATTCATTATTGTAGTATTGTGTGCTGCAGTCAATACTCTGCATTCAAAAAATATTACATAGAATATTGTTGACAAAGTGCCAAGACGATATGTCCATTTTTGAAGGAAAACGTAATGATATTTAGTATGTTCAGTCAAATAGATCATGATAAATATAAGGGTGCCGCGTCTATTATAAATAGTTGAGTATAACTTAAAATTCAAGTTCAATTAAAGTTCAATAATCGGATAGGTACTTTTAACCGTCAAATTGCACAAATAATTTTTGAAGGAAAATGTAATGATATTAGAAACCCATATACATCATGATCAATATAAAGGTTTCTTTACGATTAGTATAAGTTGATGATTATAATTTACACGTCAAGTTCAATACAAGTGTGGAAAGGATATAGCAATAGGATAGGTATTTTCTAACCGTCAAATTGTATAAATAAGTAATTCTAATGTTTTTGTAATATGCAACAAACCATTCCTAAAGAATGAAAACTTTAGAAACAGAACTAATGAAACAAAAGACTATAGAAATTAATTCATTTTTCTTCATTTGTACTATTTGTCATCTTAAAAAAAAAACAAAAATATGCTTTCTTACTTTATTGCTTGTTCGATACATTAGAAATATTTGTTTCCAGTATATATAATATCGAAAGATTTTGATAAATAATTTAATAAATCAATTTAATAGCAAAACTATTGGCCTTTTTATCACATCCTTATAGCTGGTCCAAATTCATCAACATACACAGATCGATCCATCCATAGCTGATGATTGCATTAAATCATCATTAACCAAGTTGCGCAGCAAAGCCCTGTACAGCTTGCAGAGCCTGGGCAAATAACGGGTCATACTGTCCGAGCTGGGTGGCAAGATCCTGCACAACTTGGAGAGCCTGGGCGATAGCCTGGTTATCAAGTCCAAATCCTAGTTGAGAGGCAAGTTGCTGGACGTATTGAAAAGCCTGTTGAATAGCAACCTGCACATTCTGGACGATTGAATCCAGTCCGAGTTGAGAAGCAAGTGTCTGCACGGCCTGGAAAGCCTGAAGCGCGGCATTCTGTACTTGTTCCGCCACTGCCTGGCTGAACGTGATGGCTTGCTGGGCGAGGATTTGATTGATCTGAGTAGCTGCGTTCACGTAATTATTGAAGACCTGGAGGGATTGCTGGCCTGCACTTACAACACCAGGAAATTGGGCAGTGAATGTAGACACTGCATTTTGGTAGTCAGAAAAGGCTTGGCAAGTATATTGAGAGACTCCGGGGGCGCAGCCAGTCTGACCTGTCGTAAAATTCAAACAACAAAAGAAATACAGAGTAAAGCATACAACATCACAGATAAATTTGCTCCACCATTATTAGTTTGTCACCACAAACACACATTATTGTCTAACTGTTTATTGTACCAATTTTAAGCATTATTGTCCACCTGTTTATCGTACCAATCGTTACTTAACAGGACTACTAAGAGGACAGTTTTATAGTGAAAGAAATTCACTAACCATCACAACATGCTTCAACTTGAATCGCATTCACCAGGACACAAGGAGAAGCTACGCCAAATGCAGAAAAGGCATCAATTGTGATTTCAACACGCGTGACTCCTAAAACTGCCTTATCGCTTCTGAAATATGATTGTCCAACGGCGCCTCCAACAAACTAAACAGGAAACACACACATTTTTGATGTGTTCAATGATACATTATTATCAGTTACTGATCTACATGAAGTTGTGCTACATTCACTTTACGTTATATCACCATGCACAAAAAAAAACGATTTAGAAGTAAATTGTTTGAAGATTTGTAGAGTTAGGACACTAAATTCAATGTTATCCTTTTGCATGTTAAGTCCCAATTATATTGCATAGACATGCTCTATAATCTATTGTTGATATGCACAAAGTATTGTTACATTTACCTTACGTTGTGTCGGCATAGCAACAGGAATGGAATTAGAAGAAATATGGAGTACGAAAACGCAAGATAAATACTTTATATGTTAATTCCGCGATTCATTTTTATTGATTTTCGTTTATTACCTCATCACTGTCAATTTCGACATCGCCAGAGTAGTAGGTGAATGTGGCATTTGCTATCGGACTTCCTATGAATGACACACTCGAAACATCAGCCCCATTGGCGCTGCAGTCCAGGTTCACCCTATAAATAAATGTGATAGTGGCATAAGACTTTTGTATTATTCTTTTTCCTTAACATATTGAAATTATATTTATCTATTTGAAATTGTGATTCTTAGACAATGAATTCAAAATGACGATTAGATAATTAAAATGATATAAAGCAAGCTATTAATTACATATTTGTACACATATATGTTGCTGAATATTCTTAAATTTACAAAACGAACGAATAAAATGTAAAGTACAAAATTATGAAGGGTATAATTAAACAGGAGTGTCTTATGTATTGGTATGATGGTTTTACGCGAACGAACCAAAACAAATATACTTATAGTCGAAGTAATTTGATTACATTAACTTACGTGACAGTATCTCTGGTACAGAGAGGAAATGAAAAGAGGTTAGCCTCGAGTCCAGGGTAAAAGGTGCCAAATGTAAGAAGGTCTGACGTTATAGCAGGAGTGTAACAGGCTGTAAAAGCACAAATTTGAGTGAAAATATGTTTAACACTTAGTTCCTCACATACAATTTATTTAGTTTCTTACGATGTAACCCGCGTCTTATATGTTTAACTTGTTAAAATAGTGAATAGAAATACCAAAGTAGATTTTATCAGTAGAATTTTATTAGAATGTCCTTTGTTATTATTAAATTAACTATAACATAATTTGCTAAATTATTAACACATACGCCAACTTAGGCATTTGAATAATTCATCTAAAAAGAAAGGTTACCGTTTGGGTCGAAGATAGCTGTAAAAGAACAGGCACAAAAATCAAAATTGAAGTTGTCACATTATCACATCAACATTAGCTTTCATGTTGTTAGTTCTAATTCATACACTAGAATATAGCAAATTCTAAAGAATGAAAAAAGATGTATCTTCTGTAATTGCTTTGATTTCATAACCATGACCATAATGCATTCATTATTACTATTTCAAGTTGAGTTGAATTATGTGTTTTTTTATGTTCGATGGATAAAAAGTACCGACCTGTCCAAGTCGCATTTGTAGCTTATGAATTTCCCTTGATATTGAATTTTGACGTTTTTCAAAAAAATCAAATTAGAATTGAAAAACGGGCTATTATGGTCCGTTCAGCGGCACTTTGCGTCTATTACTGAAGTTGGTACATTGGTAATTTAAATTGATATAAATTATAGTATTTTCAGCAGAATTTATACCGCTGGGATTACTTTAATTTACAACAATTTAAATTTCGCAGATGCAGACTCAAAAGGCTGCTGGACGCACCATAATAATGATATAACGAAACTATGTGAACACTACTTACTTGCGTTAGCCAAAGCAGCCAGAAAGATCGAAGCAACAATTGTGAATTTCATTTTTGCAAAATTATTTGCTTTTATTTTATTAGTTAACAGTGTGTGAGAAGCTCAAGCCTTGTGAATGTAAGTAACATGGTATCGCCTTTTATACTGTTTGCGATAAATGCATCATTGAACAGTGCTTTTATATCATGACAAATTATAACACAATATTGACATCAATCATAGTGAAACAATGTGTTCTATTTTATAGCACACACTATAATAATAGGGCGATAATTTAAAAATGTCATGTAATATGTGATATTTACATCGATACATTCAATTTGCGTGTTTCATAATTTTTCATTAATTGTTCTAGTAAACTGTATTTGATTGATATTTGGTAGACTTGGGACTTTGCACTTTTTTAAACATTTATACGTGTTTCTTGAGACATATTTTCTATCTAGAAACATTTAACATAGGAATACTTTGCAAAACCAGTTTTTTATCACACTAAAGTCAAAACACGATCGCAGACTCATGTAATTCTAAAGTAACACGTGTGTGTAAATTATAGATACCGCGCAAATTCAAGAGACATCTTTCTACATGCTTATTTTAACAATGTCCACCAAACGAGAGTATATTCCTAAGTTATTGAATATCGAAATAGCCAATCTAAGTGTAAGGTAGGGATTTAGAATAAGCAGTGTAAGGTAGGGTTTTGTTCATACAAATGAAAAAAGCTTTTAAAAACTTAACAGGTGACAAACATTCGGGTGAGCATGGGCTGATTGATATGTAAATGAACCTAAGTTAGGATTTACCGTTGAATGCTCCAAATGAGGGAGTGGCTGCATTTTCCTTAGTTTGCTTTATCTAATTGATGTTCCGAACGAGGGGTAGCTGCATTTTCCTTAATTGCTTTCTCTAATTGATGTTCCGAATGAGCGGGTGGCTGCATTTTCCTTAATTGCTTTTTGTAATTGATGTCCCGAATGAGGGGGTGGCTGCATTTCCATAATTGATTTCTCTAATTGATGCGAGATGCATTTTGATAGCGAGGGAGAAAATACACATGTGGGATGGCCTTGTGAGTTAGGTTTAATATCAGTTTTGAAATATACCTTGACAAGACGCATAACTAATCAAAGAGACATATTTCAAAGCTATTCCTCTCATGATTATCAAAACGGGACATGTCTCATTATAAACTGTTTTTAAATTAATTTGCAAGTTTTTAATGAACATATGTGGAACACTGT
Organism: Hydroides elegans; assembly: GCA_001703475.1. Taxonomy (NCBI): domain Eukaryota; kingdom Metazoa; phylum Annelida; class Polychaeta; order Sabellida; family Serpulidae; genus Hydroides; species Hydroides elegans. Next base: position 29,659 of record LQRL01155915.1, read on the forward strand.
GCATGACTGCGTTGATTGCAATCATAAATTAATCCATCCCGTATGGAATACTTTGAACGTGTGTTTTTTTTATTATAAACAAAGAAATAAAAAATAGCGATCTTAAATAAATACAAGGTATCCATGAATATATATATATATTTGTTATATGTTTGGATTGATTTTATCCGATTGGGGTTTTCTCCGTTGAGATTTGTTCCGGGATTCAGTACGATTCGACGAAGCCACGTCCTTATCATATCCCCAATGTCACTACATAACGTCCTATTTTAGATACATACTGGGCCTACATACAAGTTTGCCAAACCTTAGTTTTAGACGCCACATCGCCGTCAATATATGACATTCAAAAGACGTATGTAAAAAAACGTAAAGACATTACAAACGATATCCTTAACTGGTCCGATTCGGATAGATTTTAGAACGTCTTTTTATTATTGAAACATCAAGATCATTTATACAAAAATAGCATATAAATACATACATTATACATGTCAAGATATAGACATTCTTGAATCTTCTATATTTGTCTACATGTGTATAATAACGTTTATTGTTGTGTTTAATGGACCATAATAGCTTAATGTAAATATAACGATGTTTCTAGATTATGTTCGTGTATGTGCTAGAATGTTATTAACTGTTCTGGAATATCTTCTAGATTAGAATGGAACTTTCTAGAATATTATTGAATCATATAAGTCTCGAACAATTAGAATGTAGCAGAATGTTCCTTTTATTCCATAAGTTTATGGAATGTTCTAGAATGTATGTGAAATGGTATAAATAAGAGTCGAGATTCAGTGTTCGTCAGATGCGAATTGGTGATAAAAAGAAGTGAAGATATTGGAAATAATAAATCAGGTTGAATATAGCGATTTTATTCAGACTCACAAACAAGTTATTGTACCACGAGGGCAGATCCACACTACAAGGGGCATTATTGGGCAGTACTTCTCAGCTGTTTCTTGACATTTGGGGGCTCGTCCGGGATAGCTCTCTGGTGGTTTCGAAGAACGAACATCGCAAGACGCAAGTGAAGACTATTCATCCCTGCCGGGTATTACTTCTGGTAGAGGGTACACCGAACGTATCACCATGAGTGCTCTGTACGAGTGATGGCTGTCGCTCGGCAAGGAGCTGGGGTACACCGGCGAGAAGCTAGAGACGTTCGTCGCCAAGAAGGAGCAGGAATTCCTCGACCGACAAGAGAGGGTACGCAAACGAGGAGGCTCGTGAGGTGGAAATTGAGGCCAAACGACAGGAACAAGAGGCCAGACGCCACGAACGCGAGGCGCAGCTTAAAGTTCAACGCAGAGAAAAACAACATGCCCTGGAGCTTGAGCGTCTGCAGATGGAGGCCCAGATTCGCGCAAGCGACGCCAAACTACACGCCGAACAGCAGGAACGTGAACTTTTGCTTCGTCAGAAAGAATTGGAACAGGCTCAGCTACGTTCCGACGTGGGTGCTCCTCTCGACGTCTCCATGCGACAAGATTCCCTGCGCGGTAATCGGCCAAAATTACCGAAATTCGACGAGGGGAAGGATGACATTGACGCGTTCATCGAGCGGTTTGAGCGCTTCGCTGCGAGTCAAGAATGGCCGGAGGACACGTGGGCAGCCAGTCTAAGTGCATTGCTGACCGGGAAAGGACTCGACGTCTACGCCAGCATGCCGCCAGATCAGACTAACGACTACGATGCCCTGACGAAGGCTTTACTTCACAGGTACCAGCTTACCGCCGACGGATTCAAGAACAAGTTCCGGGAAGCCAAACCAGACAAGAGTGAGACGGTTTTCCAGTTTGTTGCCCGCCTGTGGCCCGCCTGAATACCTCGATCGATTGACCGAACTTGCTGAGGCAAACGGAAGCGTGGCTGCTATCAAGGACCTCTTCATCCGTGAGCAGCTGATCAGTACCTGTTCGAAGGAGTTGGCCCTGTTCTTGAAGGAGCGTGTCCCGAAGACGATGATTGACGAGGCTACACAGCTGGCTTAGAAATACCTTAAGGCACATGGTGGCGCACTCAACTCACAGAGGTCAAGTTCAAACCGGGGTATACAACAGTCGCAACAATCAACCCCGAAGCAAAAACAGCCGTCGACAACGCGACCAGACGCCAAATCTTCCGACAAGAGCCGCAACAACACGATTTGCTAGTACTGCGAGAAGAGGGGTCATTTCGCACGCGAGTGTCGCAACAAGAAGGCGGACGAAAGGCCTGGTGCTGCGGCAATGGCGAGGGGAGTTCACAACGATGGTTTGCTCGAAGATTGGAGAAAGAGAGAGTCATCTCCACAGCAGGCCAGAGGGGGCAGAACCAGGGTCAAGATTCCAAGAAGACGGCAGCATTCTGCCAGATGCTTCCTGAGAACATCAGCCGTAACACAGAGAATGGTCAACTGATGTTAGCCGACGGTTCGTCTATCCCCATCGCGAGTGGAATACAAGATGCAAACGAGGTGTCAGACACAGACCGACTCATCTCATCGACAGGGTACGTCGGAGATGTGCAAGTGAAGGTGTTGAGGGACACTGGTTGTACCGACGCAGTAGTCAAAGCCGGACTGATGCATGAAGGCCAACTCACCGGAAGACAGATGTGCTGTGCGCTGGTGGATGTGTCAATCAAGAAGTTTCCTCTAGCACGGATTGAGGTCGACACGCCGTACTTCATTGGGGTAGTAGAGGCTATATGTATGGAGAACCCAATCCACGACCTGATCATCGGGAACCTGCCAGGAGCTAATACAGAGGAGAATCCTACCTGGCAGAGAAGGGAGTCGACAGCTCTAGCCGTAACGACAAGGGCGCAGGACCAAAAGGATAAGAAACCTATCAAGCCATTGAAGGTCGTCGACGTTGCAGCAGCAGAGGTCAACGTGGACCAGTTGAAAGCAGTGCAGAAGGAAGACCAATCGCTAGACAAGCTACGCGCTCACGCTGCACAAGGCAGAGCATTTTCGACGCGCGGTGACAAGAGCTTCGTGTACAGCATTGACGACGATGTCCTGTATAGAACTCTCAAGGAGCCGAAAGGGTCTTCTACAGTGGAAACCAGGCAGATCGTAGTGCCGACCCCATACCGCAGACAGGTCATGGCACTTGCGCATAAATCACTGGTTGGAGGTCACCTTGCGATGAAGAAGACGCTGGACCGGATCACCTCCAATTTCCATTGGCCTGGAATAAGCGGCTACGTGACACGATTTTGCAGATCCTGCGACACATGTCAGAAGACGGTCCCTAAAGGCAGAGCAACGAAAGTTCCACTCGGAGAAATGCCGCTCATGGACGAACCATTCCAGTGTGTCGCTGTGGACTTGATTTGACAAATCTTCTCAGTGTCCGACAACAAGAACCGTTACATACTCACGGTGGTTGACTTTGCAACTCCAACTCGATGCCCAGAGGCTATTGCGTTGCCGAAGAGAGAGAGACTGAACGAATAGCAGAGGCGTTGCTGGATGTCTTCTGCAGAGTTGGATTTCCGAAGGAGATACTGAGTGACCGTGGTTCAAAGTTTACAGCGGACATGATGAAGGAGGTTTGCAGGCTCGTGTCCATCAAGCAAATCTACACGACACCGTACAATCCCCGTTGCAACGGACTGTGTGAGCGAATGAACGGAGTCCTGAAGAGTATGCTGAAGAAGATGTGCCAGGAGCGTCCTAAAGACTTGGACCGGTATCTTCCTTCCGTGCTGTTCACCTACAGAGAAGTGTCACAAGCCAGCACAGGGTTCTCGCCAGTCGAGCTCCTCTACAGATGGACTGTTCGGGGACCGATGCAAGTTCTGAGGGAACTGTGGACAAGGAGTGAAGCTCCAGAGGTCCGGAACACATACCAGTACATATTCGACCTGAGGAACAAACTCGAGGAGACGTGTAAGCTGGCTCGCGAGAATTTCCAAGCATCACAGGGAGAGTTCAAACACCACTACGACAAGAAGACAAAGAAACGATCCTTCGAAGTCGGCCAGAAAGTCGTTGTGTTGCTATCGACTGACAACAACAAGCTGCTTCTTCAGTGGAAGGGACCATATGAAGTCGTAGAAGTCCTCAACAGGATGGACTATAGAGTCAACATGGATGGGAAAGACA
>LQRL01155922.1:4260-16900 GCA_001703475.1 Hydroides elegans
GTGCATGTTTCTTAAATGATTTAGGCCTGTAAATGAATGAACAGGTGTCACGTACACTACATATTTATTTTAAAACTTACATATTTAGGCAAGATGGAACGTTAAAGAGCCAGATTGGGTAAATGGTACATGTAATTACATTGTTAGTCATGACAATTGGAAGGCAAGTAGAAACTACATTCTAGAAATGCTCATATGTATAATAAACATTTAATAAAGCGATTATTATGAGGAAAATTATATGGATTTGCACATATAGTTTTGAATTATCTTACTGCATAAATGATGCAATAGGATGTTCAAAGCTATTATAAATCATGAGGAAATGTAAAATACAATTAGGAAAAATAGAAATGTATACTATCTGGCTTCCAAATCCTATGTTGACTTGTAGTCATATCCTCGAGAAAAATTGAATTATTTTAAATATTTTTGCATCCTATACATGTCACAAAAACAATTTATAAACGGCTTTGCTATTGCAAAAGATATATTGTCTTTGGATAATACTAATTTAATATATTTTAACTGCATAACTTTTGCAAAACATCATATTTAATACGAATTTGTCCATTTAAACCTACTTTGGATGTAGTGTACGTGACGAAAACTGCTGTGATATATATATTTTTAGAGATAAAAATGGTAAATTTATAACATACAATCCATCCATTATCGAAAAAGCTTCATCCAAAATCTACAAAACACCATTATCCTTTCAAAAAAATATGAATATTAATATTGTTCAAGAAAAAAGGCACCCCGATTAAATGTTCCACTATTGCCAGGTTTCAATGTTTCTCGATAACATTTTGATATTTTATTGTCCCTAAACTTATTTTTGTTTTATATGAAGCATAAATCGGGCGAAGGCATTGAAATAAAAATTGGTGTCACGTACACTACCCTTTGTCACGTACACTACATTTGATGTTTTTTAGTCCTACAACATCAATGAACATGGTTTTGCGAACTTAAAAAATGTTTTTGACCATATTGTCCAAAGTACTATCGATGTTAATAAATATCAAAATTAAACTCATATCCTATATACATTAGAATTGCCTGTCACGTACACTACAGAAAAAACGTCCCCGAAAATAAGTGATTTACAGATGACTGTCAAAATGTTGCACCTCAACGGCATGTATTGGCACTTATTTTGATTTTATTAGAAGTTCATAGACTACGATTAAAATCACTAAAATAGCAAGTATCCCCTTATACAACAAAATAATATAACTTTTCTGAAGGATGGTACCTTAATTTCGAAAAAGCGTACGGTGGTACCCATTTTGATCAAAGCTCCACCATTTAGTAATTATTTGAAATAAAATTATCAAACAAAAAGTAAACAAGACTTAGAATATTGATAATTTAGAATATGTTTAATAAAGATATCAATGCTGTTTAGTCTTAGCATGGTGCAATTTGAAAAACTAAGCATTTTTGAGATGTTACACCGTACGGTCTAAAATTGGGGTAAATTTGGGTACAGTTTTAGTCACAACTTTTTTTTCTCTCATCCGATCATAACCAAATTTTCGGGCAATACGAACGAACCATTGCTCTATCATTTGACACTTTTACTATTGATGTAAACTAAATAAGTTCGACGCAATTTAAGCGTACGCACATTAAAGTGCAAAGTGACATCTGATCGCGCTCGAGGTCAATAGTTAATACTCTTAGGTCAAACACTCCAGAACTAATTTGTGAGAGCTATTCATTATGTGTATACCGATTTAAGAGAAACTCTTTTCAACCTATAATTTGTTAATGAAACATCGTTGAATAGGTTTATTTAGTCGATACATGCTTCCTACCAGTTTTGACTTATGTCATACTGGTGACAGTGGTCCTGATATCTCAAATAAAGTATTAATAATATAGTTCTTTCGCTATCCATTGGTTTAATGTGTTTTAATTGTGAAATCACTCCTCCATAATCGTTTGCTTTGTTGTAGGCGTCAGAGATTGATGAAGAGCCAGCTGGTAAGTTGAGCATTTTCTTTGATATCCCCTAATCTTGTACATTATAGATATTTTCGGGTTTAAAGTTGGACCTATTGAAAAAAAAAAGTTTTATGCAAAATCATTTACCGTTAATATGCAGTATGAAATGCCGACTATGAAAAAAACATTCCATGTAGAATTCGAATAGTTTTCACAAACGAATTGCCAATTCGATACCTTACAACGAAGTACAGTCTGCAACCATTTGTGTTCCAGGATGGGGCGATGGTATAGATGCTTCGTGTTTACCGCATAGTTTTAAGAGCACATAGTTTAGAAAGTTCATTTGTGTGTTTCCAAGATAAAGCGGTTCTTGATGTGTTAAATTATTAGGCGACACCTGTCTTAAAAATCCTAATAGTTAAGGAAATGGCAATGTTAGCTTTCAAACAATGAAACCATTACAATAAAATAAATGTTATACTATTTATGAACGCTTCTCACTTTCTGAATTCTAGGCTATGATAGTTTAAAATTTAAGCAACGACATCTCGTTTAGGAGTTTGAATTACCCATTGGGCCACCGTGTCCACAAGCACACTAAATTTGACAAACGAGGTAATGGCCGAATGAAGAGTTGACAGTTTCTGGCATGAAATCTCTTGTTTGTTTAGATGAGGAAGACGATGAAGATTTGGACGGAGAGGAGGATGAGGAGGTGGAGGGTGAAGACGACGAAGCGGTGAGTATTAGTCATATCACCTATTACATACAATTAGATGAATGCTTATCAAGTAAGAGGTTATTAACAAGTGAAATGCTTCGGGCCAATTTCACAGCCTAGGTCTAGACCAGGTTACGGTTTGATATAACATTGATCATAGTCTAGACTTAGGCTGTGAAATTGGCCCATTGTGTTTAATTTCCGGGCAGGAAGTTATTGGTAGCAACGTAGACAGTTGAGCAAGAATAGGAATAAGAAAAAAATATATATATTATATACATGGGTGCATGTTTTCCGTATTTAGACGGAAATCCGTATCGAAATCTTCATTTGGGTCATTTTTGAGATCGATGTAAATCCGTTGAGAAAATGTTTGAGACAAATGGGGGGAGGGGGGGTAGGGTCACATGGGCAAGACTATGTTGCCTTTGATTGGTGAGATTTATAGAGTTTTCTAAACAACATAAATATATTTATAAAATGCCGTTTTTTTCGCTCGCGCCTTCGGCGCTCGCATTATACTTGAACTATCTGCCGTTAACATATTGTTTGCTTCAATGCCGTAAAAAATATGTAACGGGTTTCTTATGAATATGAATATAGTAAGGGATTTACCCGATAATTGATGGTGGCGCTCGGGTGACTATTTAAATAAAAATGATAGTCGCCCGACTGAAAATATGCATAGCCCTAATACATGTGGGTATGTCCCGTGGCTCTTGTTTTTTAGGCCCCAACCCCAAAGGTTGGGGGCCTATAGATTCGGGGTGTCCGTCCGTCCGTCTGTCAGTCCGTCCGTCCGTCTGTCATCGATTCTTTTCCAGGCTGTATCTTTGTAACGAATGGTTGTAGAGACCTGGGAATAGGCTCATATGAAAGGTCTCGGCCTGTAGATATGCCTTTTGACAGTTTCGGCCAGGTTCGGCCACCGGAAATGGCCGAAATTGGCCAAAATGTCCGAAATCAGCGGTTTTTCGAAACATGAGCTTTTCCAGGCTGTTTTGTAACTGATGGTCGTAGAGACTTGGGAATAGGCTCATCTGAAAGGTATTGGCCTGTAGAGGTGCCTTTTGGCAGTTTTTGCCAGATTCGACCACTGAAAATGGCCGAAATTGGCCAAAAACAGTCTAAAAACAGCGGATTTTCTAAACATGGGCATATACGAGATAGTAAATACCCCTTGGAATCGGGGGGCGGTTGGGGCATTTTCGTGTTTCACAAATACTTCCTTGTTTTCGATAGAAATAGAACATTTAACTAACCGGCCCAGATAATACATTCTTATGAACAATAAAGCCTTGGGACATATTCCATAACTAACACTTTCTTGTGGACATGACGAGAATCTCTCGGTTCCGCCTCACGATTTCATGTCCACTCTAAAGTGTTAGTTATCCTAAATATAATACTCATCTGGATTATTAAATTTTCCAAATCAATATACCATCCACCGCAGGGATGTATTTGGCGCTCTTTAAATTTTGCACCCTCGGTCACACAACGTTCAGACAACTGCTCTGAAAACACCAGTGCGCTGGCGCAGAACTGAATTATACCATTGGACCAAAAACATTAAGACCACACGATAAAAAGCCATTGTCCAATTCACGTTTTGAATTTGAAAATCAAGCTTGATAACAATAGATATAAATGATAACGGCGTATGCTTATGAATATTATGAATGAATGATTATTATAGTCAACGTTTATTATCATGCGCGGAACGCGCGAGTGTTCCGTGCGAGTGAAGTTTAAAGTTTTGCAGAAAGTTGATATGTTAGCGTACAAATAAACTACTAAACAAGGAAGATACGTTTGAAATTAGCCAAAAAGGTAAACGCGCGTCGGGCGCATCTCCTGACCCAAAAGTTAGCCGCGGTCTCAACCGAGCGACAACCAAGGCAAAGCCCTGGTATGTTGCCAGGGTGATCAGCGTCAGGAAAGAAAATCAGGGAAAAACAGGGAATTTCAAAATCCCATTTCCAATCAGGAAATATCGACTTTTTTTTCTGGGAAAAATCAGGGAAATCCCGTATGATTTAGGGAAAAAATCAGGGAATTTCGTTATAGTATTTAATTATTTTTATGATACAAAAAAAAAGTCGCTCGCGCCTTTGGCGCTCACATATTGTGAAGGTTTCTGTTAAATTCTGGTTCGCGCCGTCGATGCTCGGATATTTACTAAATAAAGCTTTGTTTTTTTTTATAAAATGCCAGTTCAGACTGGTCCAGTATGATCAATCTTGGATCAGGGAAAATATCAGGCACAAATTCTGGGAATTAAAAACTGACCGGAGACTGGTCATCCTAAATGTTAGTTGTGCATTTTGTTTTCGAAAGTTTGCTACGAAAAACTTTGACTTATGTTCTAAAAATAAGTGAAGAACTCTCTAAAATTGCTATTTTGCGTTGTTATTATACAAAATTTCCCGGGGGTGCATGCCCCCGGACCCCCTAGCATGAAGAGGTCTTTAACAAAAACATTTCCGTATCTAGATTTTGCACTACATGCACCCATGTATATATGATATTAATCTTTTAAACGTTTGGCCATGTCGATAAACAAATCTTTTCAATTTCAAAGGATCTTAATGGCATTTTCCGTATATATCTGTACTTTTGGAAATCAAATCGTTCACCAAACGTGATAGAAATATGTACTTGCACATAATATTATAAATAATATATTTGAAAGAAAATATCATATTGGTATTTCTCATTTTAGGAGGAAGATGATGGTGAAGGAGCATAATCCACCTCACAAACGATGTCACAGAAAACATGTCACCATGGACACTTACTCCCATAGCAACGCATTGGGGCACTGGAGCGCCATCTTCATAAGGGTTGTGGCCTAATTAAGAATCGGCTTGCTTTTCCACTGACAGTTTGGCATTGGTCTCAATAATATTTTCTTGTGTGCCAATGCTTTAGAGTTTTACCGAAAATCAATTATTATCAATACTAGAATGAAATATATGAAAATCAGCGAAATTTTACCAAAAATGAATTTACAAACAATTAACTTTAAGGTGTTTCCACCACACATGCTAATTGTACAATGTCACATATACAGGTTCTTTCGTTGAGGGTAAATGCACACTGGGGGGTACATAGTCAGGAAATTTCAGTACTCTCGTGATCTATAATTTTGTAGCACTAATCATGGGTTTTATGTTCACTGCCAAGTTAATAGGAAGACGTAGCTGGTTAGTTGTGTTACTTATTGCATCTTGACCGATTGTTATAGTTATGTTAGTGCCTCTTTTGTTGATGAAGAGTTTGTTAAGATTGTAGAGAGGATGACGGGTCATATTATCTTTATCTGATCGGGGTCCCCAATAAAGTAAACGCTATGCATTTGATGGTTTGTCGAAGTTTTCGGTCCCCTCTCTTTTTGCATTCCAGAATTTGAAAGTTAGTCAAGCTGGAGGGGTCTATAATAATTATAACATTTCAGGTTTCCTTTTACCATAGTCATTGTAAAGTCGTAAGGCATTATAAACCATCATAGACTCATGTTATCTTTTGTTAATTTTTCATATACACAGCTAATGCTAGTGAAGTGCGACATATTTTGCATTTATATATTTTTTACCGGTTATATTACACAAATCAAAGTTTGAAGCAATCAGGATGAATTCACTGTAAGTTAAAATGTGAATATTTGAATGAAATATGTAAATTTCCAGTTGATATACATGAGATTCTTGAAAGCGGGAAAAAAATTTTCGTTGAATATACAGGGTGGTATTTATTAGTTAAATGTTCATATTGTAATCCCTTTTGATTAAGGGCATGGGCATGTTTTTTGTGACATAGTGTGTGCTAAGATAATGCATTTCATCAACACGTTTTTGTAACGATAGCCATTACCATCCATTTCTTCAGAAGTCGTTCATTGTGTTTCATCTGTACTCAATAAAATACTATGTTTGTAGAAAATCAACTGGCGTTTTATTTTCTGTTTTAATTAAGCCCTAAATTCGCATAATAATGCATGAAAAACATTGAAGGAAAAATTTCCTTTGAAACCAGCAATTTTGCAACTGCAATATCAATAAAAAAGCTCATTCTATCTAATCTTAAAGTTATTGGTATCCTTCCCATAAAAACAACAATTGTAGGTTCTACACTGTTCGTCGCCGAGAAATGGCTTTGTTTTTTTGTGTATATGTAAAATTGAATTCAGGAGGAATATAAAGGATTATTCAAAGGTGTTCTACCTACCCTAAGTTTAACCTCTTCCCCCAACAAATATTACCGCCCGTATGACCCGGTATTGAAATATTGTCCGCATTCTTATCATAAGCAATAACTTTCAATATCTCGAGTATCCCAATACGATTTAAGTTTAAATGCCCTTTATCGTTGAATAATCAAAGGGAAATAAACGGAGACATCCCCAACCTCCAAAAAATTTCGATAATTTTCACACATTAAATTCTTAAACCATTAAACTATTTCTATAATAGGACATTGATGTTAAAGGATGCAAAAAGCTACAAATATCGATTGGTTTAAAACGCACTTGTGAAAGTCCGATACTCAGTTGGAAATTAATCGGGCAAAGAATTTGAACGTGGGCATTTTAAAACAACATTTGGACGTTTTGGTTATGCACGGGGGTTAAACCGTATATTATAGGATTTGAAGTCTATAGATTAAGAAATTAATCATTTAATGCTTATCATTCATCATCCGAGTAAAATCAGAAATATAGTTTTAACAGAGAGAAAACCTAAAAATTTTGATAGTATCGAAAGTATAAAGTTTAAGAATATTATGGATACCCTCTTAACAGTTAATTAGAAAACATCATGGTTACTTATTTTTGCGAAAGCAGAAATTGATATAGCTGACTTATAAACTAATTTGTTCGTATCGTCTCGAGCTGTCTACTGTAGTAACGGATTTCGAATTCAGTTAATTTATGACCAGGTATAAATCTGACTTTCTGTGGCCATTTTTATCAAAATGTTTAGTCGCCATGGCTCCCTTTCGTCCATTAAGGTCTTTCTTTTCGTCAGCTCGTAAATAAAATAGTTGTAATTACCGCAACTGTAATTCAGATTCTATTGTTATGGAATTCATTCCGCTTCGTATCTCGGAGAAAGGATCTCTGTTAGGGATGGGTCACATACCGAAACCGATCGCATTTTAGTCATTCGTCATTCTTTTTTTCTATTGAACAGTGAGAAAAGTCAGTGTGATATAATGCGATATTTATATTTTATATATGATTGGCTACCTATTCTCCGATTTCCTCGTAAAGTGGATAAAATATACAAATTACAAGTAAAATGTACCGGCGATTATTAATGAAACCATACGGTTACCTGAATGTCCATATCGCACGTATTCACGGGCAACCTTGCAGTTGTTAGCACTGAATGATAACCGAATGACCGTAAGCAATGTTATCGGTAGCGCCAACCTTTTCGATATTTTGTTTTTATCTCGCCGTTCAGCGTAATTTCATTGCAATCGTCAAATCAAGAGGCGAAAACGAGCTTCGTGATTAGATTACGCGTCGTTTATTAGTTTTATTTTGCCAATGCTATACGATTATAACGAATTATAAAAGAAGCCAAGTTTGCTCATAGGGTATTAGAAAATTAGTGTATCGATGCGGATAGTATGATCTGATGAAAATAATCTATTGAGTGACCACGAATTTACGTTAGTATAGCTATCAATATAGGTTTAGGGTGCATATCGAAAGTACCCTCCAGCAACCCTTCAGCAAATTAAAATCTCCAGACGAGGCCCTTGATATTGTGTGCGTATCTTTGAAAACGAAAACGCGCGCTCTTGAAATTTAGCCTTGTGCGATTATACCAACCTTGCATATGATCCTGATTATAACCTTGCATTGCATTTAGTCATCGAGGTGTGTGTATGTGTGACCTTATACAAGTCTAGGAATTTCGGACAGGTAAAGACTTTCATCGTCTAGTATGATTGGCAATTGAAAAAAAAGTAATAAGTTTGCATCAGATAAGCAAATCCCTAGCCTATTATTCACTATGCACTAATCAAAAGTAAAAGTAAATGTAAAAGACATTATTCAAGTTTTTCAATATTTCATCAAATTGTTTTGATTTTTCCAATGTATCGAAGCCTTTGGCAGATGGTCATCAGTCCTTCAAATGCGCAGGTGGCCAATTTTCTTTGCATTTATACAAAAACAACCTTTGTTTGATATTAGAATGCAGGAGCTGAATAAAGACTTAACGAGTTTACTCAACGTCTTGCTCATGCGTATGAGTCACATACAGTGTATTGGTAACATTATGAGTCACTTGCTAATGAATTAAGCAAATTTGCAAATGTCTGAGAATACCTTTATAAACAAAAACATGTAGTTATGTATTGCAGGAAGATGCACATTGACGGACTCAAGTAATCAACAAATACTCAAAAGTCATCAAGAGGCATTCGCTTAATGGTTGACTGGAAGGGACATGACATTGAGAAGTTTGTACAGAACGAATCACACCTGGGCGTCTGCGAATTGAGAGCATGTACACTTTAAATGATTTATTATCTAAATTCTTTATAATTTTGGAATCCTCGCTTATTAAGTTATCAACTAATTAGTCATTAAATCTAGAATACCATGAATTCACAGAAAAAATCCACCGTTGTTTTTTTAGAGTATACATAAAAGATTTTTCCATTAAATTGAATTTATATTTGAGTAATTAAAGCAAACTCATTTTCTGCCCGCCTAATTGCAAGGATGTTTCTCATTTCTTGAAAGTACATGGAAGTGCTTTGTAAAGCACTCTAGTTGTCGATACAAATGTAGAGCGATTTTAACATTCAATAAAAATATACGTATCAGAGAAACACATGTTTTGGGCTATTTTGAGTCAAAACAAATATTGAATTTCCTTATACCTTAACAACACTTATAATATCTATTTTTCACAAATTGACAGGCGCATCTTCAACTCAGAAGTGTGCAACCACCCAAGTGAGAAGTACTTCCAAAAGGAATTAAAAAATGGGAAATTCCGTGGCTTCAAATTTCATTGAGGCTTATCCTGAATTTCGCGGTTCCCATCATATTGTGGACACCTGTTCAAGGCATGACTTGATGAATCTAGAAGGTGAGTAAATAGAGAAAGTGTCTGATCTGAAAATGTGTCGAACACTTTGAATATTGTTTGGGTACTTGAGCAACAAGGTTTAAGTGCTTCAAAAATGGTAGTTATAATCGTTTGAATAAAGGTGTTTAAGAATATATATTTAAGTAAAGGGTCAGGGACAGTTAAGGCCTCGTTTCAGTGGTGCATTTTACTCTTGAGGTATATTTCACGCATGTAGGGGACCGTCGTATGGCTGCTCGAGTGTCGTTCGCTGGGATTCTTGCTTCAATTTCAATTTAATGGTATCCGCCAAAAAGGTTTCCTCCCATTAAAGTTTCAAAAAAAAAACATTGACACCAATTCTTCTTATGTTACAGCCCTGCATGTTATAATACTTTCACCCTTTGTATATATAAACTATTTCATTGTCCACTTTTTAAGACCAAACGAAATCGGCAATATATCACGGATTCTAATCAGGTTATATACATGTATATTTATATTTTAAACCTCATTTGCATTTTTATGTTGTCTATTCTTGAGTTTGTCACGTCTCCAGACTTGACACATTGTTGTGAATTGTGAAGTACCATCAATTGACCCTGGGTGTTGTCAAAACGGCACTTGAGTCTTCCACAGCTGTTTCTTTCAAACGATCCGGGTTGAGAATAAACTAGTTATATTATAATATTGATCCCACAAATGAAGTGGAGCCTGCAAAAACGAGATTAGATTAATATTGATAAAAGAAGACGTTTATGCCAACGTTCGTTTGATATGTGTTCGCGCCTATAATTCTAAATCGGCTAAATTTTGGGGATAAAAGTTAGTTTAAAAATAAATAATCAAACCAATCAAGTTAAAGTTTATCAAAATGCGTTCATAATTGGAGGGTGCAATATACATTTCTTTTTTATTGTATTCTGTATTGCACAAATTGGTGTAACCTCAGGGAAAATCAGACTATTTCGATTTGACTTGCCTAAAAAGTCCGTGAACCAAGAGCAGTTATGTTTGTTTAATTACACCTTGACCTGCGAAATCCAAAATTAAACGCAAACATGATAATTATAAAGTATATCGGAGTATATGAAGACATTTTTTTTTCCAAAAATTGAAGCTAAATAAAAATATCACATTTGCAGTTTTCCAATGAAAACCACGATTTTTTCTTTAGATTCTCGAAATCTCCCCAAGTGTGCACCAATTTAGAGGAATACCTCAATGTTATATATTTTTTCCCCTAAAAACACATAAATTTCTCAAACCATTTTGTAAATTTAAAAATATTCTATGTGTAAAATAAAAACATTATAAGCTAAAACTTAATTCGATTGTCCATTATAATTCTCTCATTTTTCTGCATGCACACTTTTATAATTAATTATTTTCGCAATAGAAAAATAGGAAAAATCCAAATAGGTTCCCAGTCCAACTTGAAATGTCGTGCGGGGAACAAAAATTTTGCGAAGGGCGCGCGCGTTTTTAATCCCTTTTCAAAGGGTCACCGTCAGTCACCCCTTTATTAGGAGCCTGCGGATTTCGTCGGAGCAAACAATATTAAAATACAACATTTCGAGGGTAATATGTATAGGTTATTCGTTTTGCGAGGGCGATATGAGAATTACCAACTTGCGAGACGAAGTCGAGCAGGTGTAATTCGAAGATAGTCCGAGTCAAAACGAATAACCGGCTTATTTCCAGGTTTCTTTAGAAATTGAAGGTCACTTTAATGAACTTTTATTTAATCCTGTCACATGTAATTGACTTATTTGATTAAGAATTCATTTCTACTACATGAAAAACAAGCAAATCATAATCTCTTTAACAAATTAATCCCTTGGTGTCAAGATTTATTCAGGAGTAATCATTAATATGTTTTTCCTAGTCAAGACGGTCCGCTTCTAAGCCAGTTAATTATTTATTTATTGACCCTGAGATTTCTAAAGAACCGGGGAATAAGAATGTTTATTGGCCTGATGGATCAGAACAACATGCATTTTTTGTGGAACCAAAAATCAAACTTTTACCAAAATATTTTTTTTTTTAATTGATTGACTTGGCTTGCTGTGGAAACGGTGAATAGGGCCTACTAAAAAAAAAAGTTGATTGACAACTTTAGTGTAGATGGAATGCATAGATGGATTTATTGCGAAAAATGTATTTATTTCCTTCTAACTATTGCATAAGTTCATAAGCCATTGATTAAGAATCAAGAAAATTGGAAAAATGAATTGCCCCCACTGAGGTTTGAACTCAGGACCCCTGGTTTACGAGACCAGTGCTCTACCACTGAGCTATAGAGGCTTGATGCACAACACGCATTTCTCTGCTTTATATAAACCGCACAGCGTATCGATCGCAAGCAAACAAGTGAATGAACTGCTTTGGGGCTACGTCACATGGCTAAATTTAGCTGTTACATGCATGGAAATATATTGTGTGTTCGAGTTACTATAATTTTATCAATTTTATAACGAAATATAGCTTCATATGATGAATGCTTTCCGATAAGGCTTTATATTCATTAAATAAGATATGTATTTACATACAATTTCCTGGTGAAATACACATTGTTTCATCCAATGTGTCTACACCTTTAAGGTGTAGACACATTGGATGAAACAACCATTTTCGATGGTTGTTTCCACATTGTTTCCTTTTTGACGTGGAAACAAGAAGGAAACAACCATAGGAAACAACCATTTGCATAAGCAATATGTTTTTCATAAATTTTGATCAAAATATATGTCTTTAAATGACATAAAACTGTTAAAATTGATATTGATTATTGATACAAACATATCCAAAACGCAGCAATTGCTAACAATAGAACCAAACAATTGTTTTCCAATTGTTCAGA
>LQRL01155935.1:8996-21502 GCA_001703475.1 Hydroides elegans
GCGAGTTTAATGGTCTAGTGCCTTTCGTATACCGAGGATTCCACTGTTACTATCATCTAGGAAGATGTCTCCATAGTCTAGGCTTCTTCGGTGTATTCTGAGAGAGCAAACCTTATCGGAAAAAAAACATGAGAAAAAAAATGGAGTCATGTGATTAGGTATATTGATGATGACCTTAAGAGTTGATGCAACTAAATTCAAATTAAAACGTGACATGCGTACGGGGACAGCTTTTCTAGCTGTTTCTCGAAGCGTTTTATTCGCATGTTTAAATGTTGTTTGTATCCGTTTTGGTTCAGTACAATCTCTTATACGATTCCAATAAGATTGTAATTATGATACATATACCTCAACTACCTACGAAATAATGTGATGCTGTATATGTATAACTTAGAAAAGAGTAAATCTTTCAATACCGTTTTCTTAATAATTAGAGCATAGTTGAGCATATTCTGAAAAGCAGATAACTTTCTTTTAGTCTTAGGAACATACGGGCCAGAATTTCATCTTAAAGTTAACTATAATGTTTTTGGTGATTAGCAAGCCAGTTCATCCAATCGCCACCATGTTTTAGAAGTAAACTTAATTTGTTCATGAAATTACTCCACCGTCATGGTATATAACGTGACGAAGTGGCACCGAGTCTTTTAAAAGTAGTAGTAGGGACTGAAGAGGGCAAAAGGAGCATGTGCGTGATGACAAAGGCTTTGTCGATTATGTATCCTTAAAAGGGTTGGACTCGAAAACCCTGCCGTCAAATTCGGTTAAGGTGATGGCTCTGTCCTCTGGCCATATATTGCCATAGGCCAATAAAGGTGACATGCGTCATCAAAGTGAAGGTTGGGAACCCGTATTTGGGAACCATATTGGGAGCATCGCGTTAAAAAAAATGAGCACATTCTTATAAACTTTTATATTTTGTTAATACATATAGATAAAGATTAAATAGAGTCTTTTTAACAAAATCATCATTGTTGCTATCCATGAAAACACATCGAAATATAAAGCCGCGATTTGTGCTTTTCTCGGAGCGGGTGTACGCGACCTTACACTAGCCATATCTGATGACAAAATCACTATCCATTTCCTGTGAAATACGATTTTTAATATAATATTTGCGTCTTTAATCGATATTCTGCTCCCACCGACTCGTCAATACGCATCTGACGCATCGACTTTGTTCTATTGACGAATAGATATTTTTCGAAATCATCAAATGTTGATATTGTTAGGTGACATAAATTCGATTTGGTTTCGTTTAGATTTCCTATCCGAAAGTTAAACGAACTTTTAAACAAATATCGAGACAAAAAATGAAAGATAAGGAATACATTCCGTAAAGCTCTCAATCTGTTCCTGGAAATACTGCGACCCTGAATCCGAACTAATTATATGCCCCGCAACTACACCGTAAATGAAAACTAAGTACGTTTATAAAAGACTGACGTGTTGCCCAATGGCTACGTCGATATATCTCCAGAACCTAGTTTGTCTTTTAATAGAAGCTTCCCATTTTCGCGTCAGATATGTAACAAGGATAAATGTAGTCTCCGCTTTTCCTGTCCCTTTTAGCCCATTTCTGACTGGGCCGAAAAAGCTATAATTTCATTTATTTTCATTACATCTTATTTTGTGTAAATGACGCCGCAGATTGCCAGAATACCTTTCAGAGCAGCTTTCGGGGGATAACATTCCACAATAGACAGACTCCAATAGACTCTAAGTATGTGTTTTGCTAATATTGTGGCAGTAAATCACACGTCCCGGTGAGCTTGCAAGCAATATACGCTAAAAGAAATTAATGAACTGTATCATCAAACATCGGTATGAAGTGAGACAATGGACATCAGAGTTGCTCCATCGAAAACAATGGAAAAGAATAATTTTCCATCATTTTTGGCGGAAATGTTTTAAGGACGGTGTTTTTCTTGTGACAAGGCTAGATAAGCGATCTTTGGTGCAATAATTCGCACAGTGGAATGACTTATGAGAGTTTCATTGTTTGCTTAACCCCACATTAAATTGTCCTACACTTGCTTTTCATTGCAATAACAGCAATCAAAGGGATTTATCACTCTTATTCACTTTCATGTTTCTGTCGCTGTTTTATATTTGATTGCAATTGATTATGGAGGTGCTTTTGAAAGGGAAACATAAAACCCCTTTACCCTATTATTCTCTTCCAATAGCAAAGTGGGTGGAAAACACGGCGCTGGTAATTCGTTAATCAACTGTAATGGAAAACTCTGGAATGGCTAATCTAATTTTTCAAATCAGCCAGAGCATGCAAGAATGGAACAAGAAAAGATGCATGGTATGCAATGCTGTAATTTTAACAAGATAATCATGAACGAATTGCAATTTTTTCAACATGATGATTGGCAGTTTATACACCCATTATATAACTTACATTTTCGAAGGAATAGAGATAATTGAGAGAATCGACTTTTTATTAGACAACTATAACGAAACTTGAAACGGACGAATCGGTCAACAGCTCACTTGACAACATATTTTCGCACATCAAATCGCAATTTTGTGTCTTGTCTGTTTAGACTGTTTGAAGTCTGCCTTAAAATTGTGTTTTTGTTCTTCGCCATAGCGTCGATCTACCTTATACGAGAAGTTATAATAGAATCAAAGAATAGTTAGAAAAAAATATATATCAAGCTTATATAAATACCCACATATCCCTGGACGGGAGGTCATGGGGTGATAAAAATAGTACTCATTCATCGTCATTCTTGCACAATGAGATAAGGTATCAAATCACACGACATGTCTAATACTCTTGATCCTTTCGGGCCGGTCCCAGAACACTTATCTTAAAGTTGGATATTCTGGCTCAACAATCAAAAGATTTTGCTTCAGACGTTATCTTTTTACATTTTCTTCTAGTGAACTAAAACGATTGTAAGGGTTGCTTTTATGAGTTTCGTTTTTAATCGTCGTCGAGGGAATATATCGATTTTTGAAAATGTAAAAAGAAAATTTTGCGTCCATAGAGTATTCATTTTTTTACTAGCGGATTCAGAGGGGGTGACCCATAGAATGGGGGTTTGGACACTTCGCCCCCTACCCCTTCGGTCCCTATCGACCTTGGCATCTTCGGACCTTTTGGGAAAGACACTTTGGCCCCGAATCCGGGTAAAAAAATATCCGACCAAAAAGTTTCCAGCCATAAAGGTTCCTAAAGTGACACCATGTGCCAAAAGTTTCCAGCAAAAATGTTTCCGGCCAAAATGTTTCTAATTATAAATGTTCTAAACTATGGGTCTCGGGCAAACTAATTTCGGGCAATTACAAAGAAATAATTGTAAGGTAAGACACCAGAGCTTTTTTTTTAAACTTTGGGATTTATTTAACAATCTTTATATCTGAAAACTTTAAGGCCGGAAAGTTTTTGGCTGAAGACTTTTTGGCACATGCTGTCACTTTTGGAGACGTTATAGCCGGAAACATTTTGGCCGGAGACTTTTTGGGCGGATACCGTTGGCCCCTAGTCGAGACTCCTGGCCCTTCATGAGAACTCGTAGAATGTATCCTGTAAAATGTTGTTGGCACAAATATTTCATAACTTAATAATTATAAAAATCATTTAATTATAAACGCAATTATTATTGCGACGTCTGCGTTGCATGTACATGTACGTCAGTGTGGCTCTCGACATTGCAATGAGATGTTGGAGGGATACAATAAAATGCATCCGGAAAACGCAAGTTTTCACCAATTCACTAAACGGAATGACGTGAGTTTGAATGGGTATTAGAATGTCTATAGGTGAATATCAAGTTGCTTCATTTTCAAAAGACGACATGCTCATTATTGAATGCCCGCTTTTCTGAATGAGGTCTATCTCATTATAGTTTCTTCCGATGAAACCTCCTCCTTTATAACAATACATTTTTTATTTCGCATTTATGTTTTATCAAGAAAATGAGATAAAAAGCATGTCTCATAGAAATAACTTTATTGAAAGCAAATCGAGCAAACTATTTTGTTATTAGTTGCAATTTTAATGGTGCATGGCAAATGCGATTCATGGATTTTTGTTAGTATATAATATATGGACTGCTTTTATATACAGAAGCAATAGTTTATCGATTCAGTTCTGTGAAAATGCCAGTAAGATAGGTAATTGAAAATAATAGATATTTCACAGAATAAATCGCTGGGTACTCCTCTATATAGCCTATAGTAAAATTAAAGAATACCCAAGCGATACGCCACAATCAGCAAAGACTTATATTTTGAAACAAAAAAAAATGGTTATAGTTATTCTTAAATGGAATACACGTAGAACCTCTGAATTTCAGCAAAGCAATTATCGAACAAATACTGCAATATTAACCCTTCGTTTCTATTATTTTACTTGGCCTTTTATTTCTGCCTTGCTCATATGTTTATGATGTAATGAGTACAATATCATCTAATCAATCACTACAATGCCAAACAATAAATGCATTATTTACACTACCTTGCACGAACTAACCAGATGGATCCAAACTTTCCTTGAAATGTTTAATAGAATGAAGCTCATGGAACAGCAGGCATGCCCAACGAAACCAACCCTAAAATTTCACTTTTGCCAAATTGATAGATTTTCAATTTGGCTCTATTAGAATTTTAGGGTTGGTTCTTAATGACATATATATAGATAAATATAAGACATATTTCCAAAATGGTTTCGTTGGGCACGCCTACCATTCTATCCATAGGTAGCCATCGGTCACAGAATGAAGATCCAACGCAATTTGACAGATATTGCATAAACTCTATTGTATTTTGTTCTCTTCATTGTTATTGAATTCATTGACAAAACACATGAAACTGCTTCGGGGCTCTAGCGATAACCCAATTTTACACCCATTTTGCAATGGTTTTTAACTGTCTTGGATAAATACGGACATATCCTGTTTAGTTACGAGTAAGATGTTTGATTAAATAGCACGATTTTTTATTTTATGTTTAAGAAAAGGCATTAAAAATTGATATGAAATCAAGAAAGATTGCTTCATCATAGTCTGATCAAATAAAGTATGGGACTATTTCGAACAATATTCAAAACTATTGGGTCAGCTTTAACAATTGATTGGAGTTATGTAATAGATTTCATGATTTTAGGCGTCATGACAAACAAGCATTTTTAAATCGAAGATAACATTTTAAATTAACTGGGGTTCGTGAACTTCGTAAAGTTGCCTTTTCGTCGAGTCACTATTTACACTGTCCAAAATAAAAATGGACACAAGGTGTTGCAAGTCTCTTACATGGAGTTGATTGCATCAATAAATATTCGAAAACCCTAAACCATGCAATGTTTCAACCTACCTCTCCATTGAGTCCCAGATCCCTATCAACCGCCTCCACCGTCAATATTGAGCTGCCTACGGGCGCCGACTCCCTCACATCGACACTATACGAACTCTCGAGAAATCTCGGCGGGTTGTCGTTTGTGTCCTCAACCACGATGAATACATCCATACCGCCCGCTTCTGCGGGTGACCCGCCATCGTAGGCGAGAATGTGATATTGGTAGCGGTCCTTTTCTTCGCGGTTCAAGTGTGATTGTAGCTCGAGTTTGAGGTCGACGCTGTTGTCGAGTTTGGGACTGACCTGTAAATGAGAAGGATGGAATATGGTTTTATAAATTAAAAGGGAAATACTTTTCAGGATTGATACATTGAGGACAATTAGTAGTTTAACTAAATTATTTTTGGTTCGTTCTAATGTTGTGTACTGGATGTACTATGAAGTATATTGAAAGCAAATTAAAACAAATGTTTATTGTGGTTTAGGATTGCTTGAACTTTCGTTCATCGCTTTTTTTCGAAAGAAGAATGGAAGTCTAATTTCATATGGTTTTTGAGTAAAAAGAATGTTGAAAATATGATTTTTGATAATAAAAATTAACAGCGGCAGCTCCAAATTAAGTACATACCATGATAAATGCATAAACAACCCATAACCAACGATATATGACATAAAAACTGTTTTTGGATGGTTCTCTTTTTTGCGATTGATTCGCAATATCACCAGCTCTAGGCACTTACGCGGACATAGGCTTTTATAACATTTCCGTGCGATGTGAATGCTTCATTAATTGATTAGCTGAAGTTGTTAGGTCGTGATAACAACAAAACTCCTCTCGAAAAATATAATAAATCCAATGCATTTTGACGAGAATCAAAGGTCGGCCAAGTGTTAAGATATGGCGAGTTAATTTATCTAATTGGACCAGCAACTGTTTTTTCACTGTGTGGTGTGACGCTTGTTTGGACTGCTTAAAGAGCATGGGGGAGGGTAATGGAGAGTAAAATGCGAAAAGTGCGAGTTCAATAATTAATCGATATAATGTCATTGATTAACAGCTCTGGACAAATGGGTCATTTGGTCCACCTTTATGGGTATGATGGTTGCTTTAAGATATCACTTTCCAGATTAAACTTAATTCAATTTAAATCCCAATTATGCAAGTGACGCTTGGACAAATATATTGATTAGTGGCAAAACTGTTATATAATATTCGAAACAGCGTTATTTCACATGCCACGATGTCCAAACAAATTTATCTACATCCATAGTCATAATGAAAACGTCTTTACGACATTGATTGATGTTTTGCCGAGTGGGACATGGGAGCTTGTCTATTCCAAAAGCATTTTAATACTACTTTCGCTTAGTAATTTTCAAGTTAGTTAGTTTCTCTATGTTTATATAAAATCAAATATAGAAGTCAATATATACAATCAAATCTTACCAACATGATAAAACGCCATAAATGCGAATGAAAAATGGAAAATAAAACGTTTCTCATTTAATAAAAGGAAGTTCTCAAACAGTAAAAGTTTGAAGCACAAATTGCTTCAAACTTGATCAAATAGAAACTCATATAATAAATATCCCTGGACCGGGACTCAGGACGAAGGTGTCGGTAATTTCTGTAGCTATTACATTATTTTCCAATGTGATTTCATTTTATTTATAGGCATTGCAGTCCAAAGGTAATAAACCCCCAGTGGCAAAACATAGCTCTTAGATAGACCTTGTCCCCGAAAGGTAATAATGCAACCAAATGGATAAAAATGTATTCGGGATGAAATTCGATTTGGCTGTTAAGGCTTCCGTGTAGGAATATGTGAACTACTAGTTTTAAACTACAGTTTTGAAATATAGATAAAGATGGCCTTAACTGCTATATTAATGTGATTGATTCGCTATCGATAATATAAAGGCTTTTTAATGTTTGAATTCATATTCTCAGAGTAACGAAAATCAAATACTCATGCGCCTCGATTTTAAAAAGTGAGAGCACTTATTGCTGAGGTTTGCATCGATATCTTTATTAAAATTCATTATATTTCAAAACTATGATAGAAGATCTCCAGCCAGAAATTCAAGACAATTTTTTTTCGATTGTGACTCTAACCGTATAGAAGATAAATTTCATCGCCCAAAATGAGATGAAACATTTGTAATGCCTTTTACTATAGTATTCCTTTTTAAAATAGATAAACCAAAATGTAGTTCCTCAACGTCATCATACTAGTCCATCCAACATACATGACGTTTAACCTTTAGATCTATATATTTATATTACCTTAAGCCTGAATGTGTGGTCATCCGCAGGCAGTAGCTCATAGCGCTTTACTCCATATTTGGGACTGTCCTTGTCGGTCGCTACCGGCAGCGAAAACGAGGTTCCGAGTGACGCCGACTCAAGTACGTGTTTCGTCGTCTGCTTCTTATCGAACTCCGGCTTATTATCGTTCACATCTAAAATGACGATGTTGACTTTCATAATTTCTGTACTTTCATAGCTGTCTCCTGATGTGACGAGTATATGCGTTTCAATAACGCATTCCTCCATTGATTCGCAAACATCGTCACGATCAACGCGATCGCGTACGCTCAGAATTCCGGAAACTTCGTCGATCGCGATGTTTACTTCCGGTGGGGACAGGAAGCGGAATCGAAGGCGGGATTTAGTTTCGGGATCCGGAAATCGATCATGGATCCCAGAATCAACTTTGACATTGCCGAATTCCTGGCCCGGAGGACCTTCTTCTCTCACCGAATAGCGGAGTTCAATTTGTTGTCCCTGTGCGTTGCTTTTGTCGGCCAAGGCGAGTACAATTAGTAGGATAAAATGAGTAAAAAGTGGGATTGAGATGCTTTTGCGACAATAAGGCGGCAATACCAAATGACGGCCACTAGAGATACACAATACAGCCATATCCATTATAGAAATTACTATCCATAATAGCTATCCGCTTCTAAATATCCTGTGGCACTGGTGGAGAAAAAGGACACTGGTTGACTAATTTACATGAACACAATACGTATTGCAATTGAACCGCGATGTCAAGCGATAAAAGCATATCATTGCGATCTCTCCTTTTGTTGTGATTTTTATTCCAGGTGCTCTGCATCAAGGCTGATTAATTTTTTTCTCCCCCTCCTTCAATACGGATTGATATCATTATTTGTAAGCGGGGCTCTTTTCAATGGGTTGCCTCCTTCTCTCAACAGCGACTCATACTCGAGATGACATTCTATCCATAGCCCATGCCTCTTCACCGATATTTGCAACTACTCTTAGCATCATCGTCGAAAACCTTTACTCACAGCGATTGAGAAGTGCGATGAAAAGCGATGAGTGTCCATGTCGGAGCTTTGTCAGATGCGCAGTATGTGGTTTGTTGGATGTCGTTTTTCTTTTAACGGATAGATCGCGGTGGATATGATGTTGATGATGAGATGTGAAAACGCTGGTTGGTGTTGACTTACGTATAATAATCCTGGAGAGTCTGCTCCAGCGAGTGAGCGAAAAAGAGCTAGCGGTTGAGTTTGGTTTGTGCTGCTTTTATTCTTCAGCGAGTAAGCGAAAAGAACGAGCGGCTTTTGTTTGCGTTGTGCTCTTTGCTATTCGGTCATGCTTTCCATCTGAGCAATCATTTGAGAGCGCCGACCAATAGGACGTGACAGCCCTCTGAACGTCCGATCACTTTCTCATTCAAATGCCGTCACTCGATTGATTAACTCCGCCACCGGAGATGCCGTATGAATGCATCCGTCAGTCACGTGATTCATTCATTCATATTTTTCCGAAATAACATTCTGCTCCATTAAACTGTACCTCTTATATTTTTATATTTATTGGGATTGTTTATTTATTGAGATTGAAGATCACTGAAGCGGGTTGAATATTCGGCGTCGTTTTGATTTCTGAAAATAAAGAAATCAGTATTAGACTAAATTATAATATTGATATATGGAATGGAATTTTTATAATTTATTCATCAAAAACATGCGTCATAAAATCAAGGGTAACATAGTATATATTTTTTCTCAAGATGTTTGACCGTATATACTTTAAGGATTCGTTCGACCAGCATCTGACAAAATATCCCCATTTTATTGCACCGATATAGGCTAATAAGTGCCCTGAATCTATGACGAGAATCTATGAATAAAGAAAGGTTAATTAATAAGCAACATATTCGTAACAAATGAGCGGATGGCTGTAATAAAGTGAGTCCCAAAATGTAACCAGAAACGCGCTTTTCATAGCCACGACATGTGGACCTAGAGCCCTATAAGTCAGCGATAATTGATGTCCCCAGGCAGGCCCAACTTTGGGTAGATATTGCACTGCACTCTATCATATTATATGTATATTTTTTGTCCAGCGCAGATTCTATATCTTAGTGACAAATGCATCGAGGTTCATCTTGGGTTCCAGGTATATGCATTGCAATAAATTGAGAAATGAAAAATACTAATTGGTAATTTCCATAACGATGCATTGATCTTTATCTATCTGTTCAAAAATCATGAAAATACATATATTTTCTGTTTATTAAATCTAAAATAAGGACTAAAACGTGAAAAAACCCTACCAGTCGTTATTACTCAAATATCATATCTCAAAGATTGCGAAACATGAAACCGAGTCAAATGAAAACAATATTAGTCGTTCTTGTATAAATATAGTTAATGGCTATTAGGTAACAAATTTACATTAAGGCTTATAATTGATTGCGTCTACTTTGTAAATAAATGTCTATTACATCAATCAATCGAAAAAAGCTTAAGTTTAACTGTAATTACAGATAAATTGCCCTGCTTATCTGCAATTTGTAAAAGTATGGAAGAGCAAATTAGCTTGCAGTTTTGAGAATTGTCTCCTCTTGGAGACAACTGAGTCGTCAAATTCTCCAAAAGAAATTCTTCGAAAGAAAAACCAGTTTCGTAAAAAAAAAATGTTTTCAAATTGCTTTAAAGAAGTCACGTTTACGAGTTTATACAAACACAGTTTCTGGTTGTATTTTCTTTTTATTTTAATGAACGTCAGTATCGCTGTTGATGTTGGGCAATGTCGAACCAAACCTGAACAAATATAGTCTGAGAAATTGAATCAAAATCTCTTAGAATCATTACATATATTTCGTATACACACATATAATTAAATATATTGTCTATGTCATTGTGTACTCTTTTTGTGTTCTTGTATACCAAAATCGTGGTTGTCCTGACACAGTGTTCAACCTCAAACCAACTTCAAGATGTACTGTTCAATGATTTCTTACCTACGCAGTATCGTATGTTTGCAAGAACTAAAGAACCTAGCCCATATGCAGTTTTTGCTAAGCAAATAGCTTCTTCTCTACATTAAGAAGATTAAACTGGCATATCAAATGCTAATTATTATAAGTCAAATATTAACTGAATTCAGTCTATGGATTGAAAAAAAAAACACTCTGTATGTAACCAGAGTATAATTACTTTTTCAACTTTGCGATTAAATGGGATGCTCATTACTGTATGACCAGAGGGCTTATTGCATAAAAATGCTTTACAGAAATAGCTTGTTTCTAAGAAAACGAAAAGGCTATTCAATATAATATTTTAAACATTTTTTTCTTCTATTAAAAAAAAAAACAGATTTAAGATTTGATGTTTTTCATAGTTCATAACTAAAAAGTTTAAATTCACATTGGAAAAAATACCATACATGATATACCGGTAAGATTACATCAAAATCGGGATACATCAATTGATTTTGATTGTGTCAAGCCATGTGAGAATGCGAACTGCTATAATAACATCATATTATAGGTTGTAACAGTAGACGCGAGCAAGATGAATTAATAAGTATATAAACTTTAATTATTTTTGTTTATTGTTACAAGTTATCCGCATTGATTAGCCTTTTATTATGTCATTTTTTACTTTTTACATTTGTTTCACCCAAAAATACTCAATTTGCTAAAATTCAAGATATTTGGGATAGTTAGAGCTAGAATGATTAAAAAATAGCCTTTATCAACGATATCTCATGGGGCTCCCCATCTAATTAGGAAAGTTGTTTGCAAGCCCTCTTTTGACATTTCAACAATATTGCACCGCGCCAAGTGATATTAAAAATTGACCATGCTTAAATGGTGGGTTCATTTGTTGGATAAACCATAATTACCATAATTTAATCACAGTTTAACCTTTACAGTATATATATATATAGCTATATTCACAATCAAATACCAGGCTTGCAACCATTCGACTTAAGTTTTATTGAAACCGAATGTCAAAATTATCTTAATTTTACTTCGTTTTAATCTGAATCGGGTTCAATTGGTCATTGATTATAAAGATGTTTGGAATAAAGATTTTAAACTGAGAATATGTATCAAAACTGCTACCAGAAGCGCTTAACAATACTATATATCATGTGATAGCACCCGCCTCCTCTTCCATATACGAAATTACAGGAAAGGTGTGAGGAACATTCAATGTGGTTAAAGTGATCCACTACATGACATGGGCAAAAAGTGAATTACCTGTCAATATCCATTTATATATAATAATTATATTTTCATGACTTGATTTTTCAATATCCGATATATTGTAAATTTGTTCGAAGAAGAATATGATCCATGTGATTTCTATCTTAATGCTATTTGGAATGTTATATACAATCACTTTATCACCCGCACATACTCAATGACGGTATTTTCAATTTCAAAGTTTCACATTTACGCCATGAAGTCTTGATACCAACACATATGGCACGATTTACATATCCTAGTTGGTTTTAGGTACACACACATACCTCTCCCTTAAGAAATATTCCCAATGTCCTCCTTCATATGTTTTCAATTATTACATGATGAAGATCAATTCACTTTTGCATCCGCCAGACCGAATGGCCACACACAAAAACTCATATAGAAGAGAGGGGCGCGAGAACAGAGTAAAGACCCATCCAATCTTTTCCCTATTCCTGCTCCCTAAACTGGACTAATGAGGAAACACATTCATAGAAACTTCTCCGTTTGTGGCAAGCAGCAGCCAGAACACCAATGAATCTCGACTGACTGTGTCGCCGAAGCAAAAGCAAGTCCTCCTTTGCTATAGAAATGAGGGCTTGATTAGTCGCGCGAAATTGACACAGGCGTTTCGGGTAAAGCGAAAGGGGGGGGGGGGGGGGGGGGGGGGGGGGGGGG
>LQRL01155935.1:21694-31974 GCA_001703475.1 Hydroides elegans
GTCTCCGGTTCATGTTTCCTGGATCCGCGCCTTGTTGGCACTTTGAAGGCATCAGTCGCGAAAAACTGACACAGGCCGGGTCTGCCTGTCGTCGCCAGACGTGGAATAAGAAAGGGTCGTCCACTGTTCGCTCTTAAACGATATAAAAAAATGTACATTGGCGCATACCATTTTTAACTCTTTCAAACGTTTTTTATCCGCGCCTTTATAAGCGAAATCATCGCCCGTAATTGACACTGGCGTTTGGGCAGTTTGAGTAACGGGTCTGCACGCGAGATTTGAGCTTATGTATTGGCTATTTTGGTCGCTAGGAACGGACACGAGGGCTTGTGGCGGTCAGTTCTGGAAGGGGGAGGGGTAGTGTTATGGTGGGTGTCATTATTGTGACTTCCGCCTACCCAATGGTGCCTCTCTGACATGGCATGATACTAACCATGTCCGGCAACGGAGCTACCTTTTATCACATTTAGCCATCTCTTATTCGCACTTATTATCCCTCATTATCACACCCCATTACTGGACACGGTATATTTACGAATTCATTTACGAATCTGGTTTTCTAGCGAAAGCGTGAAATTCACTTTTAAAAAGAGTTAAGATGTTTGTATATTATGTACATATGAAAAATATACATACATTTTGTACTAATATACTAGCATATGGGCTCCGACCTGGTTGCTGAACGAATAAACTATGCTTGAAGATTTAAACCATACATTTTCAGCATAAATGTGAATTGAATTTTTACGATGACACCCTGATGTATCTCAAGCAATTTTACCAAATTTATAATGATATGTTTCTCATCTTTATCTAAGCAATAACCCCGTTCCCGCTCTTTATTTTGCAGATATGTTTGGCATATAAATCGAACAGCACTGTGAATATCCAATCATTCGCGTTGATCCTTATTTGTAACAAATGTCAAGCATTTAGCTTTAAATGTTAGCCAATGTCACATTATCTCTATTTGGTTTAAATTGAACATGTGACCCACCTTATTTACATTAAAATAGGGATCCATTCATCCAGTAAAATAATAGGGGCCTAAATTGAATTATCTTGAAATGCCAACCCCAGTTGTCAAACAACATAGTTTTGTGTGTCTTTGACACGACCCACATAAGCGATCATGTAAGCCAGCCCATTGTTTACCATTTCGGACCTTCTATAAAAACACCATATTCCTCCTACAATGCTTAAGATCGTTCTTGAAAACTGCCTATCCAAAAACATGTAAATTTCCAAAACAAACAAGATAAAAAATATCTAAATAACAACAACTATATCAAATCAACATCGTGGAAATTCTGAATCTAATGGTGTAATTTTTAATCACGCGATATAATGATATCTATGTTAAAATTGAATTTAAACAGGTCGCGCTAGTCAAATTTGGAAATTAGGAAAGGAGAAGTTGCATCATATTTATCAATTTTTGAATGGCGCAAAGTGGCATACAGAGAATTTTGAATAATTGTTACTACATTGTTCCATACAATATTTATACAGGACAGCTATAAAAAAAATCAAACGGACATATGGACTTTTATCATACTTCACACGGAATTCTTGGATCGAAAATATCTCACACTAAAAACAAACAACCTTCTGAAATTTCTTGAAGATGGAGCAAAAATTACGAACAATGCTCCAAGCGACGACCATAAAGAATAAAAAGGGACCCAGGATGGAAAATCTCAGTAGCAGTGTGTCTACCCTCCCCTAAACTAAGAGCAATGACATTTAAAGGTGTCTTGCGGTAACAATGCTGTGGCTCTCTGCCCCAATACATGCCAGGCATCAACAAAGAACGTCACAGGGTATTACATTAAAAGCTGTTTTTGCCTCCGAATCTCTGAAAACCTTCTGACGAACGACGTAAACGTCTTGCTCTCCGTGTATTTGACAGCTATCTGTCGTAATGAATTATGAAACAGCCAAACACAGATTGACAAATGGATTGGTTGAAGAAAAAAAAAGCCGATTTAATGGGGGAAGAGCTGGGCAAAAACAACCCATTTTAATTAAATTGTTTTCATCAATGAATTCACAAAAGGGGAGCAAAAACTAGATATCCCATTTCATTTTTTTTGGTTCTTATAGAACATTGCTGTGCACCCTTTTCGTGTTTTTTTTAGGTGCTACCATATAGAGCAACGCCACATTTTATGGCCAAAAAATAAATGTTTAGAAATCATTCATATCAAACAGAATATTAACAAATTAGTAGTGACTGAACAGAAACTTGGTTCCACACTTATTTGTTCATCGAGTGTCTCCAAGGATTTGCCCACACTAATATTCTATCGTGCGCGCACTCACGCGCCCGGACGATATCAAGTTATAAACAGATGTTACTGTTTAATATTATTGTAAAACTAAAGTGCTTAAATGCTATACGAAATGCTGGTCTGTATTCACCTTATTTCGAATTTCAGCTAACGATGCATGAAACGAATGAATAGCAATCACCTTCTCTTAACGTTGTTCAGGATCAAAAATGCAAATACCATGGACATTGCATTCATATTTAGGAATTCATTTAGCAATTACCACTAATGAATGTGCATAGATTACCGATGCATGGATTCATACGAATTACATGAATCTGGTATCGATATTTTATTCGACATGTCATTTCAAGTCAAATTGACAATGCTGATAAGATATTAAATTTCATCAATAAAATCGGAATGTTTGTAATTGATATCATGTTACTACACATTTCCATCATTGTTTCCATAGAACAAGATAAATATGTTGATTGCCATGGTCATTATACCGTGCCCCATTCGTTAAAACCCCTGCACCATGCAGCTATTGACACCTATTTATCGTATTTCTGGGATTTGCCTGCCTCAAGTACCAATGTCTACAATACCGGTCATTTGCAAGGTCAATATTAATTACTCACCTCCTATCTAACTCATATCGAGCGCGCCTTCAATGGCCCCTCAAAATGGCAACGTTTTGTTCGTTTTGTCCCCTGAACCTGGAGTGAGATTGCAGCCTTTGGGGACTTCACTGTGGTGTTGCCTCTAATCAAATCGATCATTATCTCAAAAGATCCGATAACGAAATATTGACCCCTTTTAATGGCACTGGGAATCAAGTTGACATTTATCATGCGCGCGATACAATTATTATCAATGTGTTCTGTTGTTGTATAGTAAGTGATATTTATTGAGTATGCATGCAGGGTGATTTATCACGGAAAACGCCCTCCTGCCATTGTTTTCTGCACCCATTCAATATCCCCCCTCAACATCTACCCCCCCCCCTATTTGCATACATACCCGCGGGGCAGAACTCCCCATACCCATCTACTTTTGGTGACCAGGGCGCCGCACTAAACAATGTGTACCACTTGCTGAACAAGTACACGTATCAATCAGAGGGTGGATTTCGAGTGCCAGTCTGTTGGGTCTCCTGGTTGTGGCCTTTGACTAAATGCTTAACTACAGGAAGCGATATTTCTTGCAATTACATATGCATTTATGAGTAGCGTATGAGGCACTATGTTAACGCGGTGTTTCCTTCATGTCACGTAAATTTAGTAATAATTTGTTATATCAGCGAAGTAAATATTTAGTATATCCCCCTTGCGACAGGTGTGTGGGCTGTAATCTCCAGTCGCCCATCCATACATTTTAGAATTTGATGAGAAAATATATATTTCTAGTGCAGGGAAGGGATGTTTTTGTTGCTATCTGAAATTGATAAAAACCCGTTTTTGACAGTTAGACAATCCGATTCAATATTTCACATGTTCATATAGCCAGGCAAATATAACAAACAATACAACTGGGGGTGCAAATAAGTTTCGGATCCCCTGACACCGTCTGTCGCCGCAGCGTTCGTATTCTGTAGTTTCGTGTGACGTCAACTGTTAATTTAAGTTAGAAAATGGTTTATTGTCATAATATATATCAGTAGGTTAGCAGTTTGAAACCGTATGTTTATATCATAACAAATTCGTATATAGGATATTGCGAAAAGGATAGACTATATTGAAACTTGTTAGAATAGCAAACCTAATTTTCAAGCAAGCACACCGAAACCGGATAAAGCTAATTCGCTATTTTTATCCTCTTAAAAAAAATTGAAAAAGGGTGATATCCCAAAGGGAGTTGCTTGGGCGGACCGGCTCGATTCCTGCGTTGACAGTTCTGACTTTCAATTGGGTTTTCTCATTATTTTCTTTGGCATGAAAAATAACGAAGGGTGACAGGCTCCTTTCAAAACAGTATTATGATATTTTGAGATTTGAAGATTCGTCTTGTTGCAGTATTTTAGTTTTGGACCCCTGGGCGGTCCAAAATTCAACAACATTGAAACCTTACAATTTGGAATTTTCGGAATGTTTAAAAATGCGACAAAATTAGTGTAATGAAAATGTACCGTATATGATACATGTGCGGTTTGATACGGTGATCCGAACGGCTAGCATTTATTATGGTAAAATTCTTCAGTTTTTTAAAGACAAATCAAAGTTACGAAATCAAGTTACCAGATTAATAGGATTTATTTAATCATTTAATAAAAATCTAGTCTAAAATTGCTGATATTCCAGGAACACATACTCATTTTCCCAGTGATACAATATGTCCATAGAAATGTGCGTCCAGGGTTCTCAAAAGCGATGATAAAACGGATGTTTTGAGAGAGAAAAAAAAGTTTTACCAATTTAACAGAATTAATCAGATCAGCATTATAAAAAGAGAATAAATCATGTGAAAAAAATACAATGCAATTCGGGACGAGGATGATAAGGTAACAGGAAATGGTTATCGAATTGTTCGAAAATAAAAATGTCTAAAAATGTGACCAGATGAAACCAGCGATTCGACCTATATTAGCATCCTGATATTTACAAATTATTAACATTGGTTTTCTGTAATGTCTTTCCAGATTTACAAATAAAATCATGAATCAATCATTACCTTCAAAACGCCCCGTGCTTATGCTATTTTGTCGTTCGCTAATAATTTAAGTGACAGCGATCCTCCCCCACGCCAATTAAAATAGTGAAAGAGAATGGTGCAAACAAATGTCAAGTAATTTTAACACGTTTTTATAATTCATTCTGTACCATTTCATGGGAAAGAGCAGTTTTTAAGTTTTATTTGCGAGGTTTCGCATTAGTAAAAAAGAACATTATGAGCCTTTCACCACAAAAGGTCTTCGCCTGCAGATCACAGCTTGCAAATTGTTGAAAATAATTTCAAGATTGGAAATTTGATGAAATATTTTTTTGTTCTTTTTTTAGTTTGATAATAAAAAATGATAAAATGTTTTCTTAATTAGACAGCATTATTCAAATATCCAATAAATATTCTATTATATATGATTGGAAATTAATTATGAACACTCCAAAATTTGACAAAGAATGTGTTTCTTTTCTGGTCAAAGCTTCCTTGACTAGGAGAATAGCCTAGTCAAATTGAACATCTATATGTATAGCCAAACTGTTATGGATTATCTATTTGCTCTCGAACTGATAAATATATTTAAATATTATTTGACAGTTGAAAACAAACTGTGCTTATTATAAAAAAAAACATGTATCCAATTAACCCCCTAAATACTCTCAGGTAGCTACAACCTGCTAAGGGTGGTGCTCCTATCATCAAGCTAACCTTCAAAACAAGAATCAAACCACGAATTCATATTGGCGACACCAAATAATTATATTTAATCAACTCACCTTTAGACTACAAGTGTACCTTCATATTTACTTCAAATCAGCTTTAAATGTTTAATAATGATTGGTTTAATTAGTGCTTACTCGTTTTAAAGTGGGTTGAAGGGTGGTTCGATAGCGGTTAGAAATATATGATTAAAAGGCGCTCCACACCAGTAATTTTGTATTATTGGAATCACGATCTCAAATGGGTTTAAGAAGAGCTTTATTCGTATTGCCACACCCTTACACGACAAAATGTTTTGAATAATTTCTTATTTCAAAGAACCAGTTCACAAACTTGTAAAATGTCATCATCAAGTGCCCTTTTTCGTTTTTGTACGGATCCTCCAATTGTTATTGCATTTTTCCTCATTGACAATACGGGATAAATGACTCCTCGCGATGTTATACCGCGGATAGGAGGCATAAAACAATAGGGTATTTTCACTTGTTTTGTCTTAAATAACAAATGAGCTTGATGTAAACTGAACAGGACAGCAATGTCGTCGACGTAATGAGAAGCAACGTCAAGGCTGATCACATTACTGTTGCGTAATGTGCCTGTAATGAACTCGCTGGTATATACGAATATATATGGGTTTTTACCTTTTCCGAGTGCTGAAGTTTATTACAATGTGTATTGCACTGTTTGGTTATTATGTGGGTTAATTTGTAAATTGAACTTTGAGAGTATTTTAAGAGTACCCTTTACATGATTTTAGATAAACTTGCATCACGCCGATACGTGGTTCAGTCAATCTATGTATAAATTATTCTTACCCCACATCTTTGTAAAAAATGCCTGCTCAGATTGACGAAATGTCCAGTTTATGCATAGAAAAATAACTCGGGTTATTGGTCGATCAATCAGCGTATCTCAAAATAAGATAAAACACGAATTTCTATGAATACTACCGGTAGGTGGAAAATCCCAAAAATGGTCCTGGAACCTGACAGAGTTCTTTTATGACTGCATGAAACACAAAGGATCCTAAGTGAAAACACACTACAGCAGAGAATTAAAAAGCAAAGGCAAATCTGAATAATAACACAACAGCATCAAACACAATAAGCTCTTAGTTCGAATGGAAAGCCCCCGCGCTGCCTATGGAAATCCAACCTGACATTGGCAAAAAGTGCTCTAATGCGTGTAAATAGCCCATAAGAGGCGGGGGA
The DNA here is from genome assembly GCA_001703475.1 of Hydroides elegans. Classification (NCBI taxonomy): domain Eukaryota; kingdom Metazoa; phylum Annelida; class Polychaeta; order Sabellida; family Serpulidae; genus Hydroides; species Hydroides elegans. The sequence goes on from LQRL01155935.1 coordinate 28,560, forward strand.
AGTAAGGTTGACTTGATCATCTAAAATTTGAGAGGAGGTGTTAGGTCTAGGGCCCATAGTAGCGCTGTTTGATTGTTAAAGCTACTGAGGTGGACTTTAAGTGGGTAATAGCTCGGCAACTGCGACGAGCTAGAATGTAATTTATGACAATAGCAATATAGTCACCAGGTCGACGATGGCGTCTCCAGTAGCTACCCATTTGGCGAGGTGTGCATGTAGTTTCTGATGTAACGTAAGGACGAGGCGTTGCGATGATGTTAGACCAATATGCAAATATCCAGATTTACCTTTTACGTTCTGACGTCTTAATGAAGTAACTCTTATATAAAACTTGGTCAAGACGTTACAACGACATTTTTCTTACGCTCGCGACGAAAAGGTCGTCAGGAAACTACTCATATGCGGTTGACTTCTTGCCGAGCGGGTACAAAACGTAGTTACCAGTGGTTACAAAAGGAAAAATCGCTAGGGTCAGGCGCCTAGGTTTGGTTTCATGGACTCGTTTATTTGTGTGGAAAGAATTTATCGGGTTGGGTATACAAATGCGAAAATAAGAGGTACGAATTAACAAGACCAAAAAGAAAAGACTCAACTACATTTGTTACTTCAAATCCGTTTGCAAATGTGTCTGTGTTAATCTGTCCTGCACTCTGACTATGTCTCACATATATGTATATACATGTACCATGAGGTCACTTTCCAGAAACTAAGACAAAATGCTAATCAACCGACTGCTTGTCATTAACCTCATGTTACAACACAATACGTTGCTTACCATGGTTGCTCCTACAATGCTGCAACAAACAAAAACACTGTCTCATTAAGGACGTTCGATTAAAAAAGTATTACGCCACAAAGTATGAAAGAGGGTTAGGGGAAGTTGAATCTATTACGATTTAATAAAACCATGATTTAAACATTAAACGCAAATAACCGGTTCACAACTCAACGCATATAACAAGCAACCACCAATTTCATTTTCAAACGAGTGTTTTTGTTATAAAAATCAGAAAAACATGAAAAATCCATGTATACTTGTTATGTGGGTTGATGGATTGGTTGCATTGTAAAGAGTGTACTCTGCGTTTCCACCTACAACATCAGTTTGCTTCTAATTAATATAATCATTTGCGGTTATAAAAATGATATACCGTTTAAGTAGAAGCAAATTTATTGCTATTTTCAGTGGTGTTCAATTAAAAAGATAGCTAATAACCAGGCAAATAAATTTAAAATTACATTTTAAATTGTCGTTGAATTCGGTTTTGAATTCATTTGAACATGTAAGAACACCTAATAGTGATATACAAATGTAGGTCGAAGATATACATAGTCATGAATTCAGTCATCTAAAAAGGCTATCAAATATAGGCTCCATTTTAAATGTTAACCATATATATTTCTTTTTCATCTTGCATCCTTCATTTTTGTTGGAAGACGCGTGTGACGTCATTCAATCCATTACGTGCAGCTGGTCTAGCTATTCCTTAAAAACAAAACACCATTTAATCATCTTTTTGTTCCACCGCTGCCCCCATAATTAAGAATGCACTTGCTTTTCCATTTGTAAATTCGTTTCCCGTTCCGTCAAAGTGCCATCAATGGATTTTATAGCTAGTCGGGGAAAGCAAGAAGGCGTCATGAGTGTAAAAAGATATTGCAGGCACCCTGTAATGTCAAATGCACCTGACACGTTCGGCTTTGTGACAACCGTCTTAGGAAAAGGTTGAAGAGCAGCTATAGAAAAATCAATCCACAATATATTTTTTTTCAGAATATATTTATAAATACATATTATATTACATCCAATCCCAACTATTTAATTACAACTGAAGCAAAAACATAGTTTTGGGCTTTTGACTAGATATCATTTGTTGCTCGTTTGCTCTTCCGATCCGTTTCCTTCATAAACCGTGAATCGGGATCAGTTACCGCATTAAATTATGGCAAGATAAAACCGATTACCTATTTGTTATAACATTTATCATATGGCTTTTGAATTACATTTATCAGTGACTTTATTTTATAGTACATTAACTAAACTATATTTAACATAGGGCTTTTGAATTACATTTATCAGTGACTTTATTTTATAGTACATTAACTAAATCGATCTTAAACGAAAAACTTATATTTTTGTCTGCGTTGCAGATTGTTGAATAATGGTAATGCAAACTAGATAATGAAATTTCTATTGCCTTTTCGGCCAAGCGTAAACTTGGCATTATTTTATTAAGATTTAAATTGAATATTGAGAAATAACAGTGAAAACCAAAGGTTAGGCGGAAAATGACCGCCACATAAATACAATATCCAAGATAATATATAAACACATGCAAATAAATAAATACTTAAAGTACGATGTAACAGCAAAATACAAACAATATTACAGAGATTAGAAATAACAACCAAACATATCCACTCATCATAACGTGTGGAGGTGGGGATGGTGGTGGAAAACAAAATTACAAGCTAAAATCATAGCTTTAATACAATATTGCTGAATACATATAGAAATATTATAACAAAACGAAGTTTGCGATTGACTGCTAAATAAAATGTGTCGCTGTTGAAAGCAGTCAGCGCACTAACCAAAATAAATCTGGATCCCTACACATGCTGCAATGTGATAGGCTAAAGATGTACCGATAAGCGAGAGCACCCACTTAGCTACTCGACAAAAATTGCTTTAATAACTTTGTGATTAAACCCTGTTTTTTGTCTGCGTTGCAGATTGTTGAATAATGGTAATGCAAACTAGATAATGAAATTTCTATTGCCTTTTCGGCCAAGCGTAAACTTGGCATTATTTTATTAAGATTTAAATTGAATATTGAGAAATAACAGTGAAAACCAAAGGTTAGGCGGAAAATGGCCACAAGCTGAAAGCTTCCGCCAAACGTGGAAACCACCAAAAAACACTTTGGTCGAAAAGGCATGTGTGATACAGGAGGTGCATACATATACTTGAATTCTAGCTTTATAAATAGCAAACTATACTTGCAAGGCCACTCGAGATAACCTGCTCTGACAGTGCTATCCGAATTATCCACAAAAATGCTAGATGTTTAACATTATAACACATCGCATGAAGATGACTGATAAATCAGTATACATCTGCAAAATATGTTGTAAAACAGCTTGCACAGCTCTACAAAGATGATAACCTGATATGACAGTGCTATCTGTATATAAATGTATATGTAAAGCATCATATAAAAGATATGAAGTAAATGCAAAATTTTAACAAAAATTGATATGATATGACAATGTATAAAGTTATTTTATAATGCTAGGCCCATGATTTAAAGCATGAAACTTTGTATGAAATAGGGAATAAATACATGACAAACATATGAATTAGATACAATTAATATGTAAACGAAAAGTACACGGATTTTGATAAAAAGGAGCA